>VXBR01003923.1:428233-458080 GCA_013400215.1 Cisticola juncidis | reverse complement strand
AAAAAAAAAAAGAAAAAGAAAGCAGAACAAGCCAAAAATGCACAGCTAAGGAGAAACGATGAAGCTCTAAAGCCCGTTTTGATTTCATGCTTTCTGATTTTCTGCCCTTTGCCCTGTCCAACAGATTGTCAGGAGATGAACACATGCACCCTCCCTGCCCTCGTGGTGCTGGGATGTAGAGGTTGTGCCCGTTTTACGGGGCACTGGCTCCGTGGTGTTTGTGCTCCCCAGCTCATTATCCCGGCGAGAGCCGCGTGATTCCCCAGCACAGCCACGCCAAACAACGAACATCAGGGGAAACCAGCCCAGGCATTTACATCCACCTCCTGCCAAGCCTCAGAAAAGTTCGCTCTTGTCACAATGTGCCAGAGCCTGTACTCACCGAGGACGGTGAGGAAAGCCTTGGAGGTTTTGACGGGCATGGTGAATAAGGAGCAGGTGTACTGCCCCTCGTCCGACAGCGACACGTCGCTGACACTGATGCTCAGCTCGTGCCACGACGCCCGCACCAGCTCGATTCTGTTGTCCCTCAGAGCTGAAAAGCAAAGAGACAGACAAAAAAAACATGTTAGGGTTGGATGCAGCACGGGAACGAAGTGTGGGGTGTTGTACGAGAGGCTCGATGAAGGTTCCTGGAGAAACCAGGCCTCAGGGGTCTCTGTTTTGTTGTCTTGTTTTCTCTGTGGAATAAAGTAGGAGAGTTGAGCGAGTTTCTGAGTGGTGTACTGAGTGATTTGTAACACATATAAACCTAGAAACTACAGGACCTGAGTTACCTCTGGTTTTCCTCTAAAAAATCCCGACAATGACTTTGATTTCTGCCCCCTCACGGCTTTGTTGAGTGCCTAAAATAAATCTTTCCCAAAGCCAGCCTGTTTTTCACATATTTACAGATGCTGAGAATCGTCTATCTAGCCCTGCATAGTTTGCCTACAGATTTTTCTCATGTCCATTACTACTAACATTGAACTGGAATATCAGATTTCTCAAATCTGATATCCATTATTTCTTATTACTAATAGACTGAAAGTTCCACTTATACATGCATATGCAGTACAATGAACTATTTGAGGTAATTGACCATAGTGGCTTTCTTTTTTTGATTACGAATAAAAATAAGATCACTTCTGTTTGCATGAAAGCAGTGGGGGAGAAGGAGAATGTATATTCACTTAAATTCAATATGTCACTTTAGCTAATGCTTTAAAATTTAAAGTATTTTATAGCCTATACTAAGATGAAGCCTCATTTTCTATTGAAAAACTGATGAAACATTCCCAAAAAAATCCTATTTTTCTGCAGTAAATTTGCTTTAGGAATCTGCATATGTTATCCAAACCTTTCCACAGCATAAAAATACTAATATCATAAGTGACCACTAACAGTAAACACTAACTCTCCTAAGCAAGCAATAGAAAGCCTCTGTAACTCAGGAAGTTTAGCTGTATACATCTAGATTGAAACGTCTGGTGTCCTGAGAGTGTGTGAAACTTCAGCAAGTCTGTTTTCACAGCCTCTGAAAGTCAAAAGTAAAATGGGACAATGATATTTATCAAGACATTTACATGTGCATTTTGGGGAAGAACAAAGGTGTTCAAGTCCCTAATGCTGTTCTCTCTCACCTCTTTCTAAAGTCTCCAAAGATTCTTAGATTTGTCTAACATGTCTCTCTCAATGGTAAAAATAAATAAAGTTTTACTGTGGTTCTTTTACTACTAAACCTACTAAATCAACATTTTGTTAACTCAATGAACAAAATTTTCTTCCTAAACCTAGATGTTTCTGCCAAATTGCTGTCCAAGTCAATGCAGCTAGATTTACAACAAAGTAAGAAAATACAGTGGAGACACAGCAAAAATGTCACTTGAGTTTGTCTTCTTCTAAGCCTGCCATATAGGTTTGCTCTCACCAGGAAATTTGAGCTGAATTTGCTGATTATTTCAGGGTAGGCCAGCTAAAGCTCAGCTTCTGCAGGGTCTGGAAACTGAAAGGTGGAAGTTTAAGCCAGCTTAACACACAGCCATGACATGAACTTCTTCAAGGCACATCAAAGGGACTGGGGTTGTGTGTAATGGACATACTCCAAACAAAACTGAGATGTCATCTGGCCAGCCAGAACAAGAAAAAACCCCACAATTATTTAGTTTATAATACCAAATCCACATAATGATGAAAATAGGAGCAACCTTAAAGCAAAAAAGCAAGTGAACCAGAAGCCACAAAATGCAAAGCTGACAGGACAGCTGAGAAAAGCAGCTCAGGAGAACAGAAACACAAAAATCAACCAACCCCAAGCAGCAGCAAAGCTGATCACTGTGGCTTTAGCAACTAAAACTCCTCACAACAGTGAAGCTGTCGCTATCTTTGAGCAAGTAGACAGGGACTCAATCCCTTTCTCAGCTTGTCATTTCTAGTCAGATGCAAATAAGCAGACATAAGAATGGTAGCTTATTTTGTATTACTGACCTCCCAAAAAAAAAAAAAAATTCTTCCAAATGGTTGGATCACCACCACACCCTTTTATATAATTTGGCAACAGCAGAAAAAATAGAAAATCAAAACAAGCAAACAAACCAACCAAAACCAAAAAGCCTCTCATCACTCCATGATCTGCAAGTGATGATTTTTTCTTCCCCTTAACATGAAATTATTAAAAAAAATGCCCTATACAATCTTACACAGTATTTTAGTTTGTTATAATCTTCAGTTGTTACTGCCTCATGATTAAGATTTAAGTCTCTGTTGAAATATTTTCCTACAGATGGGACAATGTGTAGAATTTCACACCCTAAGAAGAACAGTAATGAATTCCACTACAGCACAACTGGCCTACAGACAATGCCAACAGCACATCATTTTGATCCTACAATTGAACTACAAACTGCTCCATCAACTACATTCCTACTGCTCCCCTCCACACCTTTTTAAACCTTTGTACAATATAAAAACCTCAGCTCAGTCAATTTTGTGAAAAGCTGGTAAAAACAAGCACTGGGCAGGAGATGGGATCAGATGTTCCGTGTTTCACTACAGAGTGGATTTTTATTGAACGAACTGCAAGAAAATTTTGTAATGGAAATACCAACACAGCCTTCCCAATAAATGCTGCAAATAGCACCAACCTAATTCTCCTGTTGCAGAAAAGTTGTTTGTCAGAGGCATTTTTGTAAGTGCTGGGTCTAAAAACAATTATCCCTTCCATCATTTTCAAACCTGAATATCTGTAAGATTCCTGTCTACGCAGATGACAGACAAACCAAATTCTACTGCTATGGCTTAGACAAGGTGAGCACTTACACAGAGACTTTTTAGAATCTTATTTTCCAATTGTATACCTGTAACTGCTTCTATATCCTCATCTGTTTAGAAATACACCAGTTTCTCTTCATGAAATTGATAGCTGTGATATATGCCAGAACTGGTTTGTTTCCATTTTTTTTTTGTCTTAGGTGCATTTTGCTAAAAAGGTGATGGAAACAACAGCACCAGTGGAGAAATCAGGGGTAATTCTAGCAACTCACGATCTCCAGGCATTGTGAGTGAGTGGAGCAGGGTCTTGTTTATGGCAAGAAAACTTCCCAAGCCTGGCTGATTGAGCAAAACAGCCCACAGAGCCAGGACAGAAGGCAGCTGCTGGAAGGTACCAAGTGGCAAGCAGCCCCACCACAGTATTTCAAATAAAGCTCACACAGGAAAATACAAAATGTTCCATCACATTTAATTAGCACTAGAACACAAAAAAGCAGAACACTGCTCTTTCTGAACGTTCTTCAGAAACTCTTTGTTTTTAGCATTTCACTTTGTTAGAAGCCAAACAGACCCTTCTGGCCTCTTCCTGGGGATTTTAACCTGCATTGCTGAATCATTACCCTACCCACAGTTTGCATACCTATAGAGATGCTAGGAAAAGGGTAAATAAACAGAATATTTATTTGACTTCTGGGAAATACACGTATGCCAAAAGCAGTAACAGAGAATACCAGCACTGGCATCAGTTTGCTGGGTTCTCATATTGCAAGCTGTTTGAAAAATACAAAATGCAACAAGAAATATAATTACATAGTAAATTCCAATATGCCCTAGGTACATTATTTCAGTTTTCTGTAATTCCCAGGCACATATGATGTAGTTAATTTGCAAGGCATGAAATAATTATGCATGAAACACTTGTTCCTAAGCAGACACACTTCATTTATTTTACCTGTCATTCTCTTTTCCTGCGGAAGAGATTTCCTTTCAGAATGTTCTCTGACACAGAAGCAAGCAACCTTGCTAATTTGTATAGTTGAGATAATTATGAGTAAGAGATACAGTCATTAATGTATTTCAGCTGCATTAATTAGTAATTATTGAGACTGATGACCATCACAATAAACTGGCATTCTTGTTCACAACTGAACAAAGCTGTACTTTATTTTTTGCAAAAGATAATAATATAATGATCCTATGTTATCATAGAGAAATCCTGCAACAGGCATTAAAATGGGGAAACATAAGAACCTTAGAAATTTGCCAAAATGCAAAAAGAAATCCACATTTCATACCATGAAGAAAAGGCAGTTGGATCTGTTAGATGTAGTAGCCACAGAGCAGCAGTGCTAATGCCATTTCATCTAAAATGACCACGTCTTTGTAGTATTTTGAGTCATACATTTGAAGAATGGGGATAAAAACAAACATCAAAATCCCCAAATTCTCCAGAGTAATTTGCTGATATTTTGAGAATGTTAACTTGACATATGCTGCCATGCTGGGATTCACTCAACAAAATTTTCTTCCTTATGTTGGAGCTCTTCCTTCTCTCATGGGAATAGCATAGCCATCAGCTGGAACCAGAAGGATTTCTGATCCTCTGCAGGTCACACTGAACTCCCAAAATTCTAATACTTATGAAACTGAAACAGTCCCTCTGATTTTCAGATTCCAACTTTCTGAATGCAGTACCATGATCTGAAACAGGTTTAAAGGGATTTATGTTGTGTTACTGGATATGCTTGAGAAGGCCTTTTTTCTTTGCTCCTAATGAATTCAATATACCAAGGTCCCCATAGGATGACCTACAGAATTTGCTTATAGTTGTGCATCAACCACCACCACCAGAGCAAGAAAGAAGAGAGACAGAACAGGAATAAGTGGAACAAACCAAACTAGTATATCATCATTCTGTGTCTTCTAAACATTCATTAAAAAAGAAGAAGGACTGATACACAGTTATTCTATTCATGCCTAATCTATCTAGTCTGTACTTGCACGGTATCTGAATTCCTAAGATTTTAAAACTTCTCAGTTGTTTTTCACGTGGAAAGAAAATCCATTTCCTTCCTCTTTCCAGTCATGCAAGTTGATTACTTTCGTTCAAGTCCACAAGGGTGGCAGTGTGAGTATTTAGTAATCCCATGTTTTCTATTTCTACTTCTGTGTGTGCTGAGGCCATTTTTACCTCTCAGCTGAGGCAATTCTTTCCTGTCCACAGCACTGCACTTGTGAAACTCTCACCTTTCTCCCCTGGGACAGAAGTCCTCAAACTGAGTCTACTTTGAGGGAAAAGAATTAGGAATTTCTAAGCAACCTATCAAACTGGCTGACATATGTACCACTGGCATCCTTTAAAGGCGGCATCATTTATGAGTAAAATCAAGGAAATCACATAAACAGAAGGTTGCAATACTGTGGAGGGACCTTTGGCTAATTGGCTGTGGAACAGTCAGGTCAATTTGCAGATGCATGATGGCCTTTCCCCCATTAGGAAAGTGATTAGTAACACAGATGAGTTCAAACAGACATTACAAAGAGTGTCTTTCACACTATTCAGTCACTTGGATGCTGAGAATTCTTCAATATCACTGAATTTTTAAACCCATCCATGCAATTAGAAAATTCGGAGCATCACTGAGCTTCATAGCAGGTACTAAGTAAGGGTTTAGAAATGAAAGAGCCACGTAACAGTCCCTGAAGGGAGGTTTTACTTTCATTCCAGTGCATTTCTGAAGTATTTGGTGATCAAAAGGAAGAAACAATGGGGTCAACAGAAATATACCTCTCCCACCTCTGATTAGATCTGGCCATCTACTTTATCCTGTGGCTTTCAGTCTAACAAGAAAAGACTAAATTGTTTTTAGTGGAGATACACTGCTGAAAGATTTGATTAGCTTACTGAGAGAGCAATGCTCAACAGCAAGCTGCTTCCTCCTTTTTTAAAGTTTTCAGAATTTCTGCATGTTGCATAATGCATCTGCCAAAGACATGCAGCCAACTCCCCTCATCAGGAGAGGAGCTGACAGCCTCACTAAGAGAGGCATCTACTCTGTGCTTGCCTTGAAAAGGCCAAAGCACTGGGGACTCAGAACCTGTCTGTACAGCCTTATCTATTATTTATCAGAGCTTACAGCCTCAGATGCTTAGGAGGAAAACCCAAACAGAAAGGTAATTTCTTCAGTGAAACAACAACAATTCTCCATTTCCTGCAATCTGGACAAAATGAAAGAGTTTAAGGTGACTTACAATGACTTAGGATCTTGAACACAGCTGCTAAGCTGAGCTTTCACCAGCTGTTGACAAGTGACAAATGAAGGCCACAATGGCTACACGCCCTTCATGGATGGAATAAAGAAAACTTTCCTGCATGGCAGATTTTCTGCACTGAGCTACCTTTTCTCTCAAAATCATGTTCTGTATTGGCTTCTTTCTTTTTCAGAGCACTCCAGAAACATGGCAATATGCGAAAAGAGAGGAAAAACGTGCCTTCTAGATTGTTTATAACACCTGATTCTTGTATTAAAGAAGCAGTGAACTTAAATTCTTCTTGTCTTTTGAGAATCATAAGGATGACATTTACTATCTGAGAAGGTCTGAGGCCTGACACTCTTTCCCATAAGAAATTTAAGTTTCAAATCTTTGCAAAACATACAGGATTTGAACTATGAAGATGCTTTACTGTTTTACTGTGTTGAAATAACATTTAACCGTACCTCCAAATAATAAAACAAAAATCACATTAGTCAAGATGAAACATTGTCTTACAAGGTCTGTTCATCTGGTTCTTTGTTCAACTGGGAATTATAAGATTTCCTATTATCCTAATGCAACTGGACATGTACCACAGCACAGTAGCCTAGAAAATATTTTAAAATCATACTTCTCAAATATACAGCTGCAAAAATTAAAATTGCAAAATGATCTGGCAAGGTTAGAGATGGACAGAATTAAAACAAATGAGATTCAATAGATAAAAGTAATTGGTAGTCTTATGTACCAAGCTGGAGATGAATGTTTTGAAAACAGTAATGCAGGAAAGAAGCCCTGAGGATTACAGAGGAAATTATTTAACTATATGTTCAAATGCAGCACCACTCCAAAATGATGAATCCTAATCTGGGTTGTACTGATCCTTGCAATTATGGTAAAAGAAAATGCTACAACATTCCAAAATAGCATATATCACACTGTGCCATATATTGTAAATTACAGAGAGAAACAGTCTCTCAGTTGGGAAGATAATTTCTGAAGGTCTACTGATGGACTACTGCCACAAAAGTAACACTAAGAAAATGAAAATAACACAATAGAGAGCTGTAATAAGTCCACATGTATCTAAGGAAAGACAAACAGAAATTAGATTTTTTTTTTCTGTAATGTTGAGGGTAATACTGAAAAGACAAAATACTATGTTTCAGGTTAAATGGGACTTCACTGTGAGTCAGAAATGTTAGATAATGACTTTCTTGAAGCAGAAGAGAGAAATAAATACTAATCCTCTTGCAAGCCAAAACAAAGTTAAACAGATTTCCAAGTTTGTTCTGCTAAGATCAGACCAGGTAATTTTTCCTCATGCAACTGATGTTGATACTTATCACTGTGTTTGCAGTACTTAAAGATTCCTGTTCAAGGCAGAGTTCAGCTTATGAAGGTGCTAAGATCTGTCTGGCCAAACAACACAGAGCTCAACCAAGGCCATCTATGTATTTCAAAGAACATCACAGTTGTGTGAAAAAGTCATATTGTGTGTGTGGCTCTACGCAGATATTTACTATATGTAATATACTATTTAGAAAAGTTATGTGATATTAACATTTGAATAATATAGTAAATGTAGTTTTTAATTAACAGTAAGTGCTAGTAATTAAAATAGAGGCTGTGTGGGGGTGATATTCTTTTAGCTCAAAAAAAGAGAGAAGAAACCTTTTTCAGAAATTCTTCACAGAGATAACAGTTTGCAGGAACTCCTAAATCTTCCAGTGAAGAAGAATTTATGGCTTCCTTATCAACAGAAAAGAGACCAACAGGCTCATTGGCATCTAGGAATTAACAGAAAGCTTTTGTGACAAGAACCAGCTGAAAAGTACTTGTTTTAAATAAAATATGAATAGTTATGAACAGGGTGCTCAAAAAGGGAGACTTTTCTTTGTTCTGGGCCCTTCTCCTTCCTAGCCTTGGTCTAGGAGGGAGGGGGGACGGTCGGTTGTCTGGACCTCTTTGCTCTTATTTGTCTCATTATTTGTCCTGTCTCTGAAAACTTTTTAAATTTTTATTTGCATTAATTTTTGTAACCAATTTTATTCTTTATTAAATTTTCATAAATTTCTAAACTCGAGTGATTGGCATTTTTCACAGTTGTATAATACTCTTGTTCCTTCTCAAGAGACTGCTCCTTCCAGTCCCTGCTGGTGACCTTCATGCACTGGCTTTAGTCAGCTTTGAATGAAAGGAGCCCTAAAGGACAGGGAGCACAGAACAACTCAGCCAGATCTTACACTTCCAGCACTGCTGCACAACCAGGTTCTGCTCAGGCCTGCCCAAATGCAGCACAGTTTTTGTGTGTGCCTGCAGCTGACCATGCCTGAAGGAAGCTGAAGGGCAGCATTTCCCTGACCTTGCAGACGGTGACATTACAGTTCTGCCCCTTCACCAGCCGAGCTTAATGGTCCCATGACACTGAAAGTGTTTTTAGTGGCATGAATTAGTGTTACTCAGGGTACAGTCATGTTTATGGTGCTGCTTCATATTCCTTGGAAAGTCAAGAGTCTTCTGATTTCTGAAGAGTGCAGTCCTGTTCAAACACATTATTTCACCAGAATGCGGAGAGACTTTCTCGCTTTTTGATGTTCTAAAAGAGATTTTTCTCTACCTAAGAACAGCTGTAAGATGCCCCTGTCCTTCCTGCACTCCTTGATCACACAGACACAGAAATGAACATCATCCTTCCTGGAGCAGATGGCAGTGGAATACTCATTCTTCCTAACTACATTAAGCAGTCAGACTCCCTAAACTCCTGCTGCAGCCAGTGGAGCAATCAGCTTCCTCCAGAGACCAATTAACAACAGGTCACTGCCTTGAAAATATTGCAGAACCTGGACAAAACAGCCAAGAAATCATCGACAGTTGATGAATGTATCTGCAACCAAGCTAGCAATTGATCCCAGTACCAATGAAGAGTCAAACCTAATGCACACATCAATACTGGAGATGTTTGTGCTGTTGGGGATGACTCGCACATCTGACTGTAAGGGGAGTTGAAATGTGGAGTGAAGTATCAGGAGAGAGCTGAGATGAGGCCAGTGCAATTCCAGGGAGGATTCTCAGAAGGCTCTTCCATGGCTGCAACATCTTTTATGGTAGAGCCCTTAAAGTTTTATGATGTCTGTCGTGCAGCCAAGCAGCAATCTCTCTCTCCACTACAAGCACACAGATGCTCCCTCTTTTGTGGGATTTGTCACGGTTTTCCAAATGCAGATGTGCTGTGAAGGAACCGGTTAGTGAGAAATGGTGTCAAAAACAGATAACTAAAGGATTGGAGCCTCTCTCATACAACGTGAGGCTGAGAGACTTGGGATTGTTCCGCATGAAGAAGCAGAAAATCCTGAAGTTAATCCAAATTCAAAAGGAAAAAAGAAAAACAACCCAACATTGCAGCAGATCTAAACCTCTAATTTTCATAGGGAGCTAGTCTAACATAGAGAACCAAGCTGGACTGGATGATTTCAAGAGGCCCTTTCCAATGTGAAACACTCTGGGATCTTGTCATTATGGATGTTTTTGGGATCAGAAATGTGACCAATCCTGAAGTGCCAACTAAAAAAACCCTTTGGTAGATATTCACAAAGATTAATCTTCTTTAGCTTTTCCTAAGCATTTTTCTCTCTCATGGAGGATGTGGATTTGAGTCCCTCTGAAGAAGAGGCTGTCAATCTCTCCTCTCTATAGTCAATGGGAAAAAAAAACCCAACAAAACCAAAACACACAACCAACCCACAAAAAAAATCTGAAAAACAAAAGAAAGAGAGGAAGATAAAAATTAAGTTTTCTAGGCCAAATTTAGTTTTTGTAACTGCTCTTCATTTGCAGCTGTATTACAAGAATATGGTGACACAAGTGCGGCAGTAAAATACTTGGACTCTATGATGATTGTGGCCAGACATATTCACTAAGTACTGCAGATTTAGAAAATAAATAAAAGCAACCACCTGACATATGATGGCATACCAAGTACTGATAGATGCACAGAATAAAAAACTCTACTGTGAATAAATGCATTATTTTACTAGCAGTAGATACTGACAGTAATAGATGTGTGGAGTCCTGCTACCACTGGTACTTTTTATCCCCTGACTTTTTTTGGGCCATTTACATACACCAGATATATTTGAGTACACCAGAAGAAAGTTTTCCATGATCATTATGCATGTCTAGACAAAAAGCAGCTGAATACATCCTGACAATTTCAGTTAAACATCTATCGAAGGCATTTCCTTTTTTTATGGGTTGGGAAAAAATGGCTGTTGGTTTTTTCTTGTGTTTCTTGCCTGTATCTTTTGCAGTTCAAATTGTAGCAAGAGCTAAAGGACAAAATACATTAATTTGAAAAAAGAAATACAGAGGGTAACAACCATTAACAGCAAGAGAATGCTACTAACTCTTCCCACTTGCAACAATTAATTATTATTATTGGTTCTCACACTGCACTTTGTTTAACTGATACAGTTTGAAGACTCACTAAGAAACCACCATAACTAATCTTTCTGCAGTTTAGTACAAATGAAGAACAGATTTGCACATCATGATTATCATATGAAAGGAAGCAATGAATAATTTAAAAATGCAAGGAGTTTTTCAATAGTGATTGATTTCTGAGGCTATTCTTTATATTTGTAAATATTTTTAATTTTCTAACAAGAACTAAATAAAATTTTGCATTTAATTATTTTCCCATCACAGCCTTTAGTATACTCAATACACATTTATTTTCAAATGGAAAATATTTTTTCTGCCTCACTGATCCCATCCCTTCCTCATTTTTTCATTATTCTTACTCTTCATCATCGTTCCTTTTCTTTGAAATCTTTCTTGACTGCACACATAGATGGGTCTTGCCATCTTTGGAATAAATTGTACTTTACTCCAGCTTTTAATCCATCTAGTGTCATCCTCTTCTCCTCATCAATCTTTAATTGATAAAAAACTCTGTTGATTTCTCTATAAGTAACATTTTTCCTATTTTCTGTAGTAAATAATTTTATTTCCTCTGTGTGTTAGACAGATTTTCTATAAGAATGAGGCCACTGGGAAAAAAAAAAGAATGGGCTAAACCAATTACATATACAATATACATCAAGAATACTGATCAGCAATGCTTTAAAAAGAGAGAGTACTTCAAATTAACTTATTACTTTGTATTTCCAAATACAAACTCCCAAATACACTTTATCTTTCCTGTAGCAGAAGTTCAAAAATGTAACAATTGTGAATTTAAATTGCTTTACACTTATCAGCATCCTGAGCTGTATTGGGAAGAGCATCACCAGCAGGTCCAAGTGGATGATCCCTGCAGGCTCCTCAGCACTGCAGAGATCACACCTGGAGGGCTGTGCCCAGTTCTGGGCTCACCCAGCAGAACAGAGCCAGGGTCACACTGGAGTGGGGCCATAAAGGCGAGGGACTGGGACATCAAAGATTTGGGTGGGGTGACCCGAGTGCCAGGTGCCCACCAAAGCTGCTCTGTCACTCCCTTCCTCAACTGGACAGAGAGAAAATAGAAATGCAAGGCTCAAGGGTCAGGATAAGGACAGGGAGAGATTACTCAAGAGTTACTGTCGTGGGCAAAACAGACTTGACTTGGCAAAACTAATTTATTACCAATCACATCAGAATAGCATAATCAGAAATAAAATAAAATATTAAAACACCTATCTTCCAACCCTCCCTTCCTTCCAGGCTTAATTTTAGTCCCAATATTCCCTTGACTCTTCTTTCCCATCAGTGCAGAGGGACACAGAGTGGGGGTTGTGGTGAGTTCATCACTCAGTGTTTGTGCTGCTGCTTCCTCCTCACTGGGAGGGCTCCTCACACCCTTCTGCTCCAGCACTGGAGACAGTCCTCCACAAACTTAAAACTTAATCACAGAAAGAACTATGGTACTCTATTTTACTGCACAGGATCCCAAAAAGGTGTAAAGGCTGCACCTTTACATACTCAAAATCTGAGTGGACAGGCTCGGGGGCAACCTGCCCTGGCTGATCCAGCCTGAGCAGGGCAGGTGGACTGCACAATCTCCAGAGGTTCCTTCCAAACACAGCTATCTGAGGATTCTCTGATTCATGCAGCTTTTACCTGTATCATAATGCTACATGAAAATAAAACAAACAAACTAAAAGTTCTCAGGCACTACTCTCCTCCACCTTTTTGGCTTTGAAATTGCTTTTCACATAATTAAAAACTGATACCCTGCAGAGTGCTCTGCTGAACTGTAATAAAGAAAACTGAAGACCATCCATCCATAGAAATAAGTCTTACCTGGTACAGGGAAAATGTTGACAGATTATTGTGATTGCCTCTGGAATTGAATGCTGTTCTGGGTAGGCCCTCCCACAGACATATTTTCCCAGAATAAAAAAGATTTTTAAAAACATTTGATTGAATCAGTGACAATCTTTCCAGACAGAACAATAGAATGAAGAAAAGGGGCCCTGATATTTTTCTGAGTACACACAGGTGAGCTCTCACATCCTCCAGGATCCTGCTCAAAGGGGTTGTCATCTGCTCTGAGCTGCTTTTGCCACTTGTAGGATAGCACAAGCTTGAGCTTCCCAAGAAAACTTCTGTATCAACATTGAATTACAGCATCATGGACAGAAAAAACAACCACCACTGAGTTCTGGAATCTCTGACAACTTAGGGCTTGAAATCCTGTCTTACTGAATACATTTTTGAACCCTCTGTGCTTGAATAGACAAAAATTATAGTGTATTACTTTTATTTTCAAGAGGTCCATTCTGAGATCAGGAAAAGAAAATAACTTCATTTTAAGTTACTAAACCCTTGAATAAAAAGCTGAATTCAAACAAACAAACAAAGACTTTGTAGAAAAATGCTCAGAGCTAATTTTTCACGTGTCTCCTAAATTTTAAACTTCCTTTGCAGATCAAATTTTGTCTAGTTGAATCCTAGAAAGTATCACCAAACAGCGATAGATTAGAATAAAACAATCCACCACCACTGCCATCAAAAAACCTAAAATGAAATAAAATAAAGATTACCAAATCTTTCTTGCACAGAAAACTACAATCCAATAAATTTAAGAATAGCAGCAGATTTAACTTCACAGCCAGGTGAAGGGTAATCAGAGCCATATGGATTAACACTAACTCAAAGGCACTCTAAAGTTACAAAGGAGACCATGGGGAGCTTCCTACTGTAAAATCTCGATCATGAGCTTTACACCAATAATTAGAAGAGTCTGCAACCAGGTTTATCTCCAGGGGATGAAGACAAAATTTTACCCTCATGTGCAAATCTGTCTTCCTAATTCTGCCAGTAGACATACAACAATAAGTGGATTAAAGCTAAAAGAAGGGGCAAGAAATGCCTTTGTCTCCCCCAACAGCACTTTAGAGGAAAAGATTCCTTGGAGACTGCCTAAATTCAGAGGAAAGGAAACGGAGGGGGAAAGACTGTGGGACTGCTTGAGGATCTGGCCCAGGTGTGTCTATCTAGATCCAAGACAGACAGCTCCAAATGAGCCAAGATGAAACATTTCTGACTGCAACAGGCAAAGTAGGACGGGAATGATGATTACGCCGCTCCGCACCCGGGATTGCGGTAGCCAACTGCTCTGAATGTAGGCGCTGATCATCCATTTCGAAATTAAAGAGACATTGTTCCCTGTGAAAATGAAATCAAGGACTTGACTCTGGTCTCCTCCATTACTGAACAAATCAAGTAATGCAAATCAAGTATCATCTTGTCAGGTGATCTCTACTGGAATAAATTTGACAGCAGAGACAGACGTGTCAGAAAGCCACTACAATACCTAGCTGGCATTCTGAACTGTCATTTGGTCCCGGATATTTCTGGCAGTTTATTAAGGAATGGCACCTAGCTCTAGCTGGGGATGAACTTAATACCAAAAAAAAAACCTTACAGAAAACATCAGAGACATGAATCCTTGTGCCTAAGGAAAACCTTTGGGCACTGCTGAAACTCTTCAATTATGCAAAGCCAAGTACCTAGCTGAGTTGCTGAGCTGGAGTCTCTCAGAAGGTACAAATGCCTCCAGGCAACTGCCTGACTTCTCCTGGGTCATTTAACTTGATTGGGAGTGCAGGATAGATCCTGTTTCTGCATCAGGGCAATTCCCAAAGAAAGTGCTGTTCCACTGATTTTACCCAGGAGCTCAGCCACCAGACATCCCCAGAATTACCTGCTGGATCTCCTCTGGCAAACTGTGATTGTCCCAAACCTGCCTATCCACTGGGACCCACAGGGCCTGGTTAGACAGCCCTGCTCAGAAGGGGCAGAATGCAGCATTTCCATCTCTGTGTGTGTCATCACTGCTGGATTTTGGGGCATGTGTCATTTAAAGTCTCCTTTGAAACTGTCCTACTTTATGTGAATACAGACATGACACATACAAATATAAATACATCCTAACTGAAGGAAAGAGTTAAATGTTTTCTTGTGTTTCCTACCTGCCAGCTCAATTTTTTTTCTGCTTCCTACTGTGCATATTTGCAGTGGCATAGCTTCGGTAGGTAAAGATGTGAGCACAACCCATGAAGAAAGTGCAAGGCCCCTATGGTTACAACATTCTCTGAGAAGATTGGTGGGCAAATGGTCTTGATATTGGCTTGCACTGGGACTGTGACAACTAAAAATTTGTCCCTTCCTTCCCATCCCTTAACACTGACTGATCCAGCTATCTGGCTACCAGCTAGACTAAGCAGTATCTACTCTGTGTCTTTGTTCCAGGGTGAGCAAGATCTGCCCTGGCTTATGTAGCACTTTTAGAGGGAAGTGCAGAGTCCCAAGAAGCACTGGCTAGAATCCCTTTTGAAGTTGCTTGTCCAGGGTTTTATTCTCCCTCATTACGACTTCATAATGTTTAGTTTATATGTCTTCTTCAGCCTGCTATCTTTAGAGTGGTCTGCTCCTAATTTTTCTTGCTCTTTTCAGACATTTCTCAGAGAGTTTCAACATGTAATCTGAGGCAGATAATTCCTAAAGATACCTCTGTTGGTTTTTTTGGTTGTTTTTTTTTTTTGTGGAAGCAGCCTATGGCTGCCCTTGTGATGAAAAACAGTACTTTCCACAGGCTACAAAGTCATTATCAAAAGCCAAATGTTGACTATTCAACCTCCCATCTCACCTATTTGACTGTTTACAAAAGACAAACCCCAGCTACGATTCTCTTTTATTTCATCCATAAATGATACAATTAAAGGCAGGTACTGGGCACTAGTTATGAATGTACAGTGCTGAAACCTACAGAGATTCCACAACAGCTCTACATAATGAACTTTCCTAAACAAAGCCTTAAAAAAAAATCTAAGAATCCTTGTTGCTTGTAATACTAATACAAATAACATTTGAATATGTGAGTTATGAAAAAGTTTGCACAGATCAGAACTGATGGCGTGCAGAAGATGCTTCTTTTTCTAATTTCTATTTCAGTGTACAAGAAAAAAAAATAAAAGGGTGACATTCTCACGGTTTAAGTTAAAAACACCTCTCCTCTGAAAAATGGATTCTGGTAACATCAACAATATACAATCTGTACAGGGGATGGGTATCAACTGAGGGGAAAAAAATGAGGAAAACAATCGTTAAGACAAACAACAGACTAAACTAAACCTGACAGGCTTGAGTGATGACATAATACCCTCTTACTCTGTGATGGTGACACAAAAATGCCAAAGGACACAAAGCTGTCAGTCTTGTTGTTTATCTTCCATCTAAGACTAATAAAAGGAGGTTGGAGACTGACAGAACAGACACAGGGACAGTCCTAGGCATTCAGTCTGCACTCTGAAAAATGTATTGATGGGTTTAGGGGTGGCTTATTTGTTATTGCCTTTTTCTGCATTACCTTTGTGAGCTCCCACAAACTTTTGAAGTAACTTTTTTTTTTTTAAGCCATCAATGCTTTTTCAATTTCATGTTTGGTAGTTATATCTGCTGATATTGCAATGCCCTAATATTTTATTAGGCATCAGCTTCTGGACAATTGTCCAACTGAGTTGGAAACAAAACCAAGTTTTGCATAGCCCCTTAGGTAGCATCATGGTGAATAATGGAATATTATCAAACAATCCTATTTTTAGCTGTCTCAGAAAACAAAGCCTGAATGCATCCTGCCACATCAGCTCCTAACTACTAAAAATGGTAAGTGACACAGGTCTCTGTAGAGCACAACACTGAAGCAGCACTATTTAATTTTAGCACATAAATCTTGAAAGGCAGGTAAAACCACAAAGAGAGGAACAGGGAGCAATCTACACAGTGAAATGTTGGTGAAAAAAAAAAGGTGACTTTTCTGGTTATTGCCCGATTGTCTTTCTAAGAAACAACTTGCAGAAAATACTCTGAGATGAAACAAGTATCTTTCAGAGTTCTGGAGAATAACTCAAGGAGGAACTCAGTCTCTGTTACCAAAAACACGGGAGGCAGCATTTGCAAAATTTTCCCACACAAGGATGTAATGCCAGTGAAACTCAAATTACCCTTCTTTGTTACTCAAGAACATCAAACAATTGAGGAAGGAACCCTATAAAGCCACAATGTCTTGCAGTTCATTCCTTTCACTGGAGGGGTTGCACAGACCTATCCTAGCAACCTTTATGACTTGCAAGAGGTACTTTCTCTTCTAAAAGCAAATACACAGGACCTTTAATTCCTGGTCCACTCCACCCCTCATATAGAAACTGAGAGACACAGTCCTGAGGAGTGAGCACTCTATTCCCCACTGAGGCTGGCATGCTCCTCTCCACAGCACCCAATGTGCTCCTGAGAAATACATGATTTGCTCCTACTTTGGTTCCTGGTTTGTGGTTTGGCCGTGTCTGGAGTCACTTTTACCTCACTGAGCCCATGATTTCCATCCCCATGCAGTCACAGTCACTTTTCCTTCCATCCAGACATTTGCTGTAAAGTGTTATTAGGGAAAAGACAAGGTAACCAAGAAAGGTGGAGATTCAGCTCTCATTGCAGAGTGGACTGGAAAACATTCCTTTATTGACACAGAAACACAAACTGGCTGAGTGTTAACAGCTCTGTTCATCTCCTGGTTACTGAGTGCTGGGGCAGCAGCAACAAGAACGGGAGCAAAGTGTTTGTCTGGAACAGCTGAACTGAGCAGGCATTTGAAAACACTTTTAAGTCCCACTGCTTTATGTCCATGTGCTTGCTACTCTGGCATTTGAGATGGATTCAGTTCCAGTCTCCTCAGTGACTACAACCCACTGCATCCTCCTCTCCCTTATTTCAGTGATTTTGACTGATAATGTTCTTATTTTACAACCTCCAACAAATCATTTTGCTATGAGGTTGTGATTTAGCACTACGCTTAACACTGGGCAGCGCAAGCAGAACAATTCAGAAAGCAAAGGACAATCCAGAATTGGACAATCCAGTCTCTTTCCTGTCCTACACCTGCAGCACAGTGCAGTCAGACATATTTGAATGAAGCATGTGTTGGTGTGCACTGTGCTACAGGCACCTTATTGCAGCTGCTGGAGTTATTTCTCTCTGGCATCACATCACAGCACCTGAAAACCCACAAAGCTCAGAAATGCACAGCCCATCTTGCCTTATTATTTTAGTAATGTAGAAAACCTGTCTAGCCACTGAACTTGGCAGCAGGTAACTCCTCCTCTGCATTTTCCTGCATTCCACTCACATGTTGCTGGTGACAAGAGAGGTTTTTATTGTTATTTCAGGTGCAGGAATCTGCTGAAATTTCAGCCATCTTGTCTTTCTTGGGACACGGTGAGAGAAAAAATATATGAATAAAATACCTGAGTGCAATAGAGGGGTTTTTAATTCACTGAAGTGTGCATTAGCTGAACTGCTTCTTCCTACTGTACCATAGTCATTAACCTTCTTAAGAGATCAGCAGCTCTTACAAGCACATCCCCAGAAATTTAATAGAGAGACTTCTGCCCTTTAATATGAAGATCTCTCCTTATTTTGTCTGCATTTTTTTTTTTCAGAAAATAGGTATTTCTTGTAATTTTTAATAGCATAACAACAAACCTTCTGATAACACATTTCAGTCTCCTGTATTTAAAGCAGTAACATGATGCACTATCCTTTATCAGTTTACTTCTTTTCTACTTTTCTCTCTGTGCCACACTCCGCAGTGAAACTTAGCAACAATTAAATAATTACATTTAAACAAACCTGTGGTTTCAAGGGCATCCTAAAAATATTGCAAGATAGCCTGAAAGCACAATGTTCTTTACACCCTGATGTCAGCCTCCTGTCAAAGTAGCTTTATTCTGACAATGAAAGAATGTGATCTCGACCAAAATAACAATGAAGGGAATCACTCAGTCAGAACTACTCAGATGTAATTCCTGCTCTAACACATTGCTCATCATAAACAGATTCTCAGATGACACTGCATCTAGTTAAGTTTCTAGCTCAAAATTTTAAGTGCTTTCCTAAAGTAACTTTAACAACTTTTACAATATCAAATGGAAATTGCACTCACAGCCACGTGCAACACGTAAACAAACACTGGTACTAGGAAGAAAACAGCTCCAAACTGGACTAAAAGGCTCTGAGAAAAATGAGACATGAACAGAATGCCTAGAAGGCAGGAATTGAACACTCTTATCTCAGAATTTATAGCAGTCTCTTAAGTCTTTGATAAGCCTTCTACTCCTATTTCAGAAAAGCAGATGTTTACTAGCAGCCCAAGAGATACTGAGTCCATTAATATAAAAAAAGAGGAAAGAGTTAAAGAAAACATGATTTCTTGTAATAATAATAATAACAATAATAATAATAATAATAAAGGGACATTCTATTCCTGGGAAGAGAACATATACCATAAGGCTCAGAATGTGGGTCAGGATATATGACCTCATGATCCTGTGGGTCAGGATAAGGGCAGGGAGGAATGACTCAGCAATTGCCATCATGGGCAAAATGAGCTTGGCCTGGGGAAATTAATTTAATTTATTGCCAATCAAATTATCTGAGAATGTTTTTAAAATCAAGGAAATTAGCAACATCAGACTCCAAGTAGCAAAAAAATATCACAGCACCACAACTATCTGAGAGTTCTACAATTCATTATCTCACAGGGTAAAAAAAACACAATAATAAGACAAACACGAACAAAAATCAAACAAACAAAATCCCCAACAAATAACAATTTAAAAAGAACCTCTTCACAACTTAGAATATTTTAAGGACTGGTAGACCTGTATTTTTTTCTAATAAAAACTGGGAGCAGTTTCCACAGCCTGAAGTTCCTTGGGGAAAATCTAGACAACTATATTCCATTTTTCCATGGCCCATGCCTCAATATAACTATAAGCTGCAATTGGCACAGATTTGCATGGTGTTGTTGAACCAGAGCCCCTCTCTGGACCAGCCATTCTCTGCTCCTCAGCCACAGGAGCAATATCTTGTATATGGACAGTCCCAGAGAAGAGTTTCCTTCTTTGTGAATACCTGGCATTTGAAATGGCAGATATGATGAGAGGGAAGCACTTGGGGAAGCAGTTTTCTACTGTGGCCTGCCTTTGTTACCTGGCTAAAGCAGGTGCCCTCTCAGGTGCCCTTTGGATGCACAGGAACAACACAAACTGCACATGTGGAATGTCACTGGACAGACCAGAGAGCCACTGCATGGGGCTGGACTAAAAAGAGAAAGGCAGGCTAAGGTGGATGCAGAAGTGAAGGGGAAACCGGATGTAATACACAATTAAAATGTGTTTCTGAATACAAATGTACTTCTTGGTGGTTATAGCTTGAGTTAATGACCTTTGAACAGCCTCAAACTCAGATGCCACAAAGAGTGCATTAGGTACAAGGAGGAACAGCACTACAGTCCCCACCAAAGCTGCTTCTGCAGTGAAAAATGCAGCGCCACAAGAGGAATCCCAGGCCCAGCATGCCACCAATGGCAGGTGCAGAGGGAGCTGATACCAGCCCAGCTGCACCAGCTGAATTCAGCAACAGCAATGCAAGCACAGTGAGGTGGAAATTCCACACCAAGGTCCTGTGCTGGATTTTCTGCACAGTCCTGCCCTTGGCTGCATATCTCAGCTGGAATCTCTGCCTCCTGACTGACATACAGATATTTTTCAAGGCTCTTTTGCAAGGCTTTTGTTTCACTAACATAGCGATGCTGTAATTCACTGTGGGAAATTTCCAAGCTTTTTCCTGTTTACTGAGTTGAATCTGATTTTACTGGCACATTGATTGTTTAAAAAAAAAATCTCACAAGACAGAGAACTGTTTTATTCTTGTAACTAATTATGTGTAACCTTCATGTTAAGGAAACCTTTTGTTCTTCAGATACTGTACTATGCCATTACAAAGTGGATTATAATTGTCCAGCAGGATTAGCAAGAGTGCATCAGAATTCACAGTAACGATTTACAGGACCATTAATTGCCTAAATATTTGATCAGTCTCTATCATTCATCTATTGCAATATTTATTTTAGATTTAAGTAGTTTTCTTATGCTCGTTATCTCAGCAAATCATATTGGGAATAGTTCTTCAAATAAGTTTTTACAGCATAAAATAGAAAGCCACTCTTATGTCTATAACCAGAAAGATAAAGCAGAAATTATTATCCATTTTTCATTGCAAGGTGATGTTTCTGCTAATCAGACCACCTGAGCCAATGTGCCATGAAAGATCGTTTGGCACACAGAATATACATCACAGATAAGCTTAATTACTTTTCAAAGGGGAAAGAAAACTGCTCTGTGAGAGAGCAGGCAGGTCTCATATTGACCTGACACAAGCAGACAGAGCTGATTGCTGCTGCTCTGCAGCTCAGACATGGCTGTATTCTACAAAAGTTCTGCCAGGCACAGACAAGTCACCCACTGTGGCAGGGCTAGAACCAGTGTTGTCTTCACTTTTCACTCCCCACCACTGGATCTGGGTTCTAGGGGGGTTCTACAGGCCTCAGGCCAAGTTCTCTTCAACATTTTCATCGATGTCCTGGATGCAGAACTCACAGGAATATTAAGTTTGCCAACAATTCCAAAGTGGGAGGAGCTGTCAACTCCCTTGAGGGCAGAGAGACCTTGAGAAATCAGAGATGGATGATCACCAAGTGTATGAAAATTTACAAGGGCAAGTGCCAGATTGTGTACCTGGGACAGGACAATCCTTGTTGTGTGTATAGCCTGGGGAATGAGAGGCTGGAGAGCAGTGCCATGGAAAAGGGCCTGGGGGTCCTGACTGATGGTAAATTGGATATGAGTCAGCAGTGCCCTGGCAGCCAGGAGGGACATCCCTGTCCTGGGAGGCACCAGGCCCAGCATGGCCAGCCAGGCAAGGGAGGGGATTGTCCTGCTCTGCTCTGGGCTGAGGCAGCCTCACCTCCAGTCCTGGGGGCAGTTTTGGGTGCCACAGTATAAAAAAGACATGAAGCCATTGGAGGGTGTCCAAAGGAGGCCACGAGGATGGTGAGGGACTGGAGGGGAAACCTCCTGATAAATGGCTGAGGTCACTTGGTCTGTTCAGCCTGGAGGAGACTGAGGGGAGGCCTCACTGTGGTCCTCAACACACTCATGAGGGGAGGCAGAGGGGCAGGCACGGCTCTCTTCACTCTGTGACCAGTGACAGGACCCAAGAATGGCATGAGGATGAGTCAGGGGAGGTTTAGGTTGGGTATCAGGAAAAGGTGGTTGAACCAGAGATGTGGTCACAGCATCAGCCTGTCTGCCCTCAGGCAGCACTTGGACAATGCTCTCAGCACAGGGTGTGACTTTTGTGGTGTCCTGTGCAAGGCCAGGAGCTGGACTCGATGACCCTGATGGGTCCCTTCCAACTCTGCATTTTCTATTCCTCTATGACCTGGTGGAAGACTAAGATCAGTGAGAGCCTTCTAAAAATGACACTAAACATTTACAATGAAACATTCTTTCAGTCACAGACAATCTGTCACTGTTACTCACATCAAGAAGCATCTTAACCAGCAGGAAGCCCTGCTGCAATCAATTACCAGGCAATTCCTGCCTGTGGCAGCCTTTGGTCCAGGCATGTCACAGTGTCTGGGAGGGAGGGACACCTTCACTCACCTCCTGCTCCCAATGGGAGAATTTCAGCATTACACATATCCTCAAGGACTCCCAGCTCAAGGAGCAGATCCCTGGGCATATTAGCCCCACGGCAGATAGCCTGGTGCACCATTTTCCCTTTTGTATCCTAAGGTAGCCTAACTCACAGAGAAGCAGAGACAGGATGTGTTTGCTTAGAAATCATATTTATGGGAGCCTATATAGCTCTTCATTTAACTGCCCTTTTGACCTGGATGGAAGAGAAAAGCACACTGAGAGGGCTGCAGCATTTTTAACTGAGGTTAGGATAAGGGCAGAGTTTTAATGAATTATGATTAGATGAACTGATGGGTCAAGAGAATTTCCAAGATTTGCCAGATTTTTATCTAAGACAGTGACCTGCATGATGCAAATGTTCTGGGCCACAGAGGAAGACAGTGCTTAGGAGAAAAAACATCATAAACATGACATTATCTTTCAAACTCCAAGCCACAGTAGACATGCAATCTCTAAGATGGATATATAAATACATAAAAAAACCCCCTCAAGTACTTGTAGGTGTGCTCAAAACAACTATTTTTTTTTCTTGAAGTTAAAATCATGACTTCCCTAGTTCCCATAAAGTATTGGTAGCACTGATTTTGCAAGAAATATTCTTCAAAACACATCTCAAGGGTATACTAGACTATATTACTTTCATTGAATAGGAAGTTAGTGACATAAAATCCTTCATCAATAATCTTAGAGTAGTCCTGTTCTATTCCAATGCAATTTATGCTGCTCAAAAGCTTTTGAGGTACTTTCTCCTTGAATAATAATGCCTCTTCTTTTCCTTTGCTCTCTGTGGCTGGCACGCCATTTTAGATTTGATAAATCAAGCCTTAAAAATTTTATGATTATTCCAGTTGTTTCAAGCCTCCTTTTCACATGCTATTTTCCTGCCTTATGTTTTCACTCTCTTTTCCTTTCTTATGTCACCATACTTCATAAATGTGCTTTGTTTTACAGGGTTTTGCTAGTCTGTTTTTTATTCTGCCTCTTTATTATTATGTTCTGCTTCTTTTATTCCTTTTGTTTTCCCTTTATCCACTTTCATGTCTCTGTATTGCTACAGTGTGCTGAAATACAGAGGAGGAGTGAAACCACCATGCACTCTAAGAGGGAGTCTGAATTTAGAAGAGGAAGGATTCTGCCCTAATCTGGGCTTTTTTTTGTCCTGTATTAACAAGGTAATTAGTCAATTGTTCTTCCAGTTTAATCACACTATTATTACATTAGCCTTTCCTTTCAATAATCATCGCAAGGTTTGTAAAATGGTGGTGGCCAAGACAATGATGGCCATGGCTTTCACACAATTTAAATACATTGCAAACTGCTATTTGACCACCCTGGAGTGACAAGCACATTAGGAGGAAAGATAACACAAAGGGAATTAAATAGTAAATAACTGCATGTTTTCTGGGACACTTGCATTAAAGACATTTGAAAAGCACAGAACCTGTCATGGCTCAGATTCCCCATCTCTTTCTCCTCACATTTTCCACACGTTCTTTTTTGGCTTTATTTCAATAATTATGTTGAAAATACAAATCCATTTTAGTTTAACATCTAAAACACTCAAACAACTAACTATCTAGAATTTAAAGTGGAATATTTCAGGTGTCAATCAGATTTCTTGTGGTATGACATGGGAGGGAGATGCAGCAATGAATTCAGAGCAATGCTGCCTGCACGAGATACAGACACAGTGACTGCACAGCAAGGTCCCAGTCTCCCTCTCTGTATAAGGATATGTGTCTGGTAGGTCTGTGTTATTGCTGAATTTCCTCTTTAGACCTTTAGATACCTTTAAAAAAATCAGTTTCCTAAACCCACATCATTTTCAGAATTTGCAAAAGCCAACGATTTCCTAAAATGGCAACAACAACAGGAGAAAAACATTTCAGGGCAGGTATTTTAAGGAATCCTTATTCACTCCTGTTTTTCTCCCATCTGTTTGTTTGCCTCTTTTTTTTTTTTTTTACCAGTCCCTCCTTCCCCCTGCAAACATATTTCTATTCTAAACTATCTGTTTTTACATAAAAAACCCACTTGTGTACATGAAACCGACCCCATGAGCAGAATACTGAGTGGCAAAGAATTCACTTCTGTCTGGCTCTGATTTCATACTTATAAATAAAGTAGCAGGCTTTGTTCTGAATTTTGTTTTTAATAACAGCATCTCAGAGGTGCAATTCTACAATCCATATTTAATATACCAAGTGGTGAAAAAAATAGTTTGCTAATCAGTTTATTGAACCATTTCCTTTTATTTTTTGACTGAAGGTTCTCAACTCTTACCTCCTTTTCTAATGATAATTATTTTGCTAATGCTATGAATCCATAGTTCCATTAGAGTGCAAAATAACTGTGGGAGGCAAAGTCCCAGTTCTCTCTTACACTTAATAATGTTCTTCAGTCTTTTCAGTTACTCTCAAAATGTTATGAAATTTGACAAGTTTCCTATTTCTGATGATACTTATACTAGTAATCTAATTACTTCTTCCTGTTCTGTGACTGTTATGCAATTATATTATGCCATGAAAACAGCATGTTCTGTCAAATTGTTCTTTTTGTTTCTTCATAAAGTTTCAGTGCATTAAAAATAAGAGAAAAAGCAGTCTCAGAAACAAAGCCATAGCAAAAGTGCCAACTTTTCTCTTTTTTTTTTTTTAATATTTATAAAACTCTTACTGATTACTGAGACCTTCAATTTGCTGGAAGACATTGAGTGTATGAAAAGAAAATCTTACAACATAGAATCTCTGAGATGTTCCCTGCCAATCATATCAGATTTTTCTCATTGACTCAATCAGGCAAAATTTAATCAGAAATAAATTAAATGTCCTCTATTAGAATAAAAATGCACACTTGATTTTTATTCATTCTCCTATCATATTTCTAGTGTCCACAACTGTATGAGGATCAAGGAGCTCAGAGATGCCTTTTCAGCTGATCCTTTGCTCTGTTCTCCTGAGCACCCACCACACCAGACACGATGTGTGGTCATGGATGCATTTCTAGCTGGTGACACTGGGATTGTAGGAATTGACAAGCTGATAACATTCCTTTCACTCTAGCTCTTAGTCACTTTCTTGTTTTAGCTAACCACAGCTAAAATGAGAGCCATTTTCTGGGATGAACTACATCTTTAGGCTAGGTAAGAATAGAAGGTTTCCTCAATAAAAGAAAGGAGTTTGGTAAGAGAGTATCTCTGTAGAAAAACACCAGATGATGTTGTGTGGGTAAAATCCAAAATTAAACTGAATAAAACACTAGGAAACTATTTCCAAAAATAAAGAAAAATCTTGAACCAGAAAGGAGGCAGCCTTCAGTGAAGAAGCAGATTCCTGATTTTTTATGAAATACCCAATGTCATATTTTTGTGAAAAGTCTTCAGGCTCACCAAGGCTGAGTTACCATTCCTGGAGGTGTTCAAGAAATGACTGGATGTGGCACTCGGTGCCATGGTCTGGTTGACAAGGTGGTGACTGGCTGAAGCCAGACTTGATGATCCTGGAAGTCTTTTCCAACCTAAATGATTCTGTGAGGATGTTTTTGCCTTTGTCCAGCCTCAGCTAATACCGCATTTGGCCTAAGTTTATTAAAAAAAGACAACTACTCAATACATGAAATATTTTCCTTGTGCCTAAGGCTGTTAAAGCATCACCAAACCAACAGTATAATCCATGGAAATAGGGTGGAGCTGAGAATAAAACTGTCATGCTCTCAGATGAAACGTGCAGCTGCCTCAGGTCACACAGGATATGGCCACAGCAATCTGCATCGGGCTATTAAAAACACCTATCAAAAAAAAAAAGAGAAAAAAAAAGCAGCCAAGAGAGGCATCCTCAGATGTGATTCAAGAGAACACTGGAATGGCAGAACACTGAATGAATTGCTGTCCTCTGGAATTGTTTTGGGATGAGCCAGCCTCGACTTGTTCCATGTCAGCAGAACCTGTCAGATGAATGGCACACCTGGGCATTGAGCATTCGTGCCAAAGGAAGGAAGATGAAAAGTCCATCTCCATACACCCAACCCTCTCCCTAACGGGCCAGCTAATGATGAGTATTATGCATTAAGCACATGGGAGAATTGAAACAGAGGTGACATTTGATGCATAGGTTAGCATCTCCTCATTCTTTTGTATGAAGTGCTCAAAAAGGCAGGGAGAGAAAGAACGAATTCTTTTCATTTTCCCTTAATTTAATCCCTATGTGAGAAATCTCCTTTCATACAAGTACTCTAAATGAACAGTTGATTTGCTTGGGAACACCATGAGCATTGCCATGCAGAAGATCACAGTAACTTTCATAGCTTCCCTTCAACAAGTCATTTGGATGCTTGGTCCTCAACTTAAAACATTTTCCTAGGTTATTATCCAAGACCCAGGAATTCATAACACTCCACTGATGCAAAATCTATGGAAGGCTTGCTACTGTCCCATAATCTGTATAACAGCTCTGTTTTACTGCACTGAGAATGGCAAAGTATGGGCATGGGACTTCTACTTATTTATAATAACACTGGCTCCTATTTTTTGCTGTTAAAATTGTTATAAGGAAAAAATGTATTTGGACTCAGCATTTTCTCCTTAGCCTTTACAAAAATTAAGATAGCTGTTGCAGATTTCCTTCTAAAATAATGAAAGGCATGTGCTCTTTCACACTGCTTCTTTTCACACAGATGAGGAGAGCTCACCAGCTAAGCTGTTTATCAATTACCATTGCAGTTGGCTACTATTTAATGGCTTATTTCTCTGAGGCAATGAGAAGACAATTTTACACAGATACTTTCGACCTCAGATGCTCTCCCATGCAGAGCCCTGCTCTCTTTCTACATACCAATCAATCAATCAATCAATCAATCCATCTATCTATATGTATTTCCCTACAAAAGGTGAGTAAACCCTTAATATTTTGCTTGGTTTTTAATACCTGCTGTGAAGTGCTTCACCTGTTCTTCCCAAGAGGGAATAAAGGTATAAATCCTGACTTTCTAACTCCAGGCAGGCAGACCTCAGGTGACTGTAGGACCCTTCAAAGAGCACTTGGATAATGTCACAAGGATTGTGTCTGTTCATGGAATGGAAGAGAGCTGGCAGCTCTTTGTTCTTGAAAATTACAGTCTGACTGGGGAAAAAAAAACAATAAAAAGCAATGCTTTTAACTTGTCCTTGAGCCAGCACAAAGTTTGCCAAATTTTGTTATGGATGCCAGCTATTTTAGAATTATGCCTCAAATATTTGAGACATGTATTTTAGAAGTAGCTTAAAGAGGTACTAGTGTCTTGCTGATGTAGAATAAATTATTTTTCGCTCTCCCTCAAGGATTCTCTGGACATAATGCTGGGCCATGAGCTCGGGGATGCTTGAACAGGGACATCGAGCCAAATCAGCCACCATGGTCCTTTCCAACCTGACCCATTCTGTGATTCTGGGACTTTGAGAAGCAGATAAAAAGGGTTAAGATACTGACAGATTGACTTCTGAAAAGCAGGCAGAGGAGTTATTTTCGCATTTGCAATTAATACTAGGCTGTTTCAGTGTTTACTAAGAAGGTAGAATACCTGGATTCATGCATGATCCAACTGGATTTTTTTTCTGTAAAACTGTAAGCCTAACCAAGTTAAAAGTATGCTTAATTTCTGTAAAAAGGATAAATGAGGGTGCAGAGTACAAAAATAATGTAGGGAATAATATAAAATATTCCTATTTTATCTGTATATAGAACCAAAAAATCCATTATTACAATGGCTGCTATAATTTAAAGTCATAATGAGTCACACAGGTTTTATTAATACTTAACATAAAATTTTTTTAATTCATCACAAAAATTAAATTCATTGTTCCTGAGTGCTTCAGGGATCCATATTTTCAACTGAAGTACATTAGGACCATTCAGAGAACAGAAAGAATGAAGCTTTGGAAAAGCCTATGGAAAAGTCTTCCCTTTTGATCTCAGTCAGCTGGGAAGCAGATGTTTTAAAAGCTAGTTAATGGCAGAGGATAAGGTCCAAGCCAGCTGTGCCAGTTTTTCTAAGCACATCATGCAAACACTTACTCATATGGATGATATCTTATTATCACTGTAAAGAACATTAAAAGGGGCACATAAACTTGAAATATTAAAGTTCTAGAAAAAGCCCTACCCCAGGATGATAACTGAGTCACAAAATCCTTCAGAGCCTCACAGCAGGTCTTATGTCACTGTTAAATGCCTGCTTTTAGTGCTTGTTCATCTTGGAAGTGACAACAGTAACCTCATTTATGAAAAAAATAACTTAATAAAGGTGGAACAAACTACAAACAACATTCAGTAAAGCTAAGTAATATTATGACAACAAATTCAAATTTGAGTTGTAAACTTCTCAAATATTCTTTGTGAGTTATATTACTTTCTTTTATCTACTTGAGTAGATGTCAATAAAAAAATCTTAAGGAAATGCATATTGTAAGAAAAGAAAATAGTCCATATAATTATGAAGCTTTTATTAAAATATTAATGAGTGTAAAAATATTATCCTGTTTATATGAATTAGTGGAAAAATAGAACAGTGACTCATACAGAAGCAAAGATTTATCATCTGTACACTGTTGGTACAAAATTTGAATGAGAGTTTTGTAAGGGGAAATGGGTAAGAGGATAAGATGAAGTTTCTTTTGACACTTCTAAAATAAGAAGTTCGGAGGCAAAAACTGCATACACTTGACTATATTCTGTTCTTGTTTGAGCTGACAGTTTAGGGAAATTCAGAATTCAAGAACTGCAATCGAAAATGTGCCAGGATTTTACCAATGAAGTTCACAGGGTTAGGGTATTAATGTGCAATCCTATTGATTTTGGTGGATACAACTTTCCTTGGAACTATCTGATGAGCTATCCAAAGAACTACTTAATATTAAAATTTAACTACAAAATTTTGAAGCACCTACAGGGTCATTTTGGCCTCATTTTCTTAAAAAAAAAAAGTAAATAAATAATTAAAAAAAAAACCCTACAAAAAACCAACCAACCAACACACAAACCAAACAAACAAAAAACCCAACTGTTGACTTTTGGAAATTGTATTAAGAATATTGACATTATTTAAAATATTAAAATGAATACACTACAAAATAACTTTTAACTTAGTATAGTCTGATAAAGAAGGGAATTTGTCAGCCTAAGAAAGAAACACACAACCTGTGTTTGTGGAACTGTCATGTCCTATGGATTTACTTTCCAGACTGAATGAATTCATTCATGAATTAATCCCACGAACAGCAGCTGAAAATGCC
>VXBR01003923.1:338212-426973 GCA_013400215.1 Cisticola juncidis | reverse complement strand
AACCAAACAAACAAAAAACCCAACTGTTGACTTTTGGAAATTGTATTAAGAATATTGACATTATTTAAAATATTAAAATGAATACACTACAAAATAACTTTTAACTTAGTATAGTCTGATAAAGAAGGGAATTTGTCAGCCTAAGAAAGAAACACACAACCTGTGTTTGTGGAACTGTCATGTCCTATGGATTTACTTTCCAGACTGAATGAATTCATTCATGAATTAATCCCACGAACAGCAGCTGAAAATGCCAGGTGTTTGTTTGAACCCTGAGATCCTGGAAGTCACTGAAGTTTAATCATCTCCTGACAGCTACTTGATGCCATGTCTTATTCATCCTCTGGTTTAGAGGAAGGATGGAAGGTTATCACCAGGGCTCTTTCACCAGTTATTTATATATATATATATATATATATATATATATAATAATCANAAAATAGGCACATCTTTGTTTGTGTTAATACTTTTGCCACATTATTTACAGTTTCTTTGAGCATTTCTTATCTCAGGTTATTACCCATCTCAAAAGCATGAGAGGAAAGAAAAAAAAGCTATCTAGGAAACCAAATACTAAAGAGCTCTTTCACAACTGCATTTGAAATTATATAACAAGCATTACTCTTCTCCTGCCTCTTATCATTACTTAAAGATGTTTTGTTGGAACTGAGTGCTCAGTGCAAATTTCATGCAGAAGTTTTGAAACCTGGTGATGGTCTGACAATATCAAAATTCCAGATTTTTAATTTTAGGATTAAAAAGTCTCAAAGAGCTGGGATTTTAAGCTACAGTTTGGTATTTCAGGGATGACAATATGAAGAGTTTGTGAAGGATGCTGTGTTGTTTTTCTAAGCACATCATGCAAACATGTACAACTTGCAAGTAAGACAAAAAAGTAAACTACCTAGACCTTTTTTACCCTGTTTTGTTCTGTTTTGTTTTTTTTTTGCAAAACACCACAAATAATAATCCCCAAATACAAAAATGTACATCTTCAACATTCAGCTACTGTGTGATTTGTTTCCATTAAACAGCAGGGTAGCCCATAACCACCTTACTTGCATATGACCCAAAAACTTCTTTTTACCTTGGAAAAATATTTGCTTATAGCCAGTGCCTTTGGAAAAGGAAACATTGATGCTATATATATATAAAGAAGATTTATATAAGATATATAAAGAAGAAAAAATTCTGATATGGAAGCACCTGTGACCTTTAACATCTGCTGCAAAATTACAGGGAGCATTTCAATTAACAACTTTATCAAACCGCTGCATTAAAATTGCTACAAATTATTTACTCAATATCATTAACAAAAGAGAATTTCTGTGGCACAGCCAAAATACTTCTGAGGGAAAGACAGCATGTTGAGTGTGGTCACGGGGCAATTGAGCTCATTTAACACAGGAGGGGAAAACAGTGGAAAGCAAATGAAAAGTGCCACAGCTGAGCCTGGAAACCTCACTGATGGAAAGGGATCACATTTCAAAAAGGTTGTGATAGGGAAACCATCATTAAGCAATTCCTCTGTAGCATCAGAACACATTAGGAGCCAAAAGCCTGGAATTAGAATTCTGAGAAGGAACTTTGAACACAGAGTACTTTTTTTTTTTTTTTTTTTTTTTTTTTTTATTTTTTTTTTTNTTTTTTTTTTTCTTTTTAATTCTGTTTTATACAGATCTATTGTGAATTTTCTCCTACATCTACTGGTCAGCTAACTCAGGAAGAACCTACACTGCTTTCAGGCACTGTGAGGTCAGTCCCACACATCTGATTATCTCCTGACTTGATTCATAGGAGTGTTGCAAGGCACATACTGAAAGCTCCTGTGAACAACACATTCATTTCTAACAGAAGCCTGTACAAAATGCTCTTGGACTCTGGATGCTAGAAACACCAACTAAGTTTTAAGGCAATAGTATGACTTCAAAATTCCAGTTTTACACTTTAAATATTGAGTCTTGTTGGGATTGTTCAGAATAAGTCTGCAATTTAAACACTGGCGATGGTTTTATATGTGATGTTGCTAAGGGAAAGATTGAGATGAAAAGTCATAAATTCACAAGGAGAAAAGCTCACATGTAAAGCCTCATATGTGGAAAAAAATCTATCCTCTCTGAAACTACAGAAACTCTGAAAGAACCATTGCAGGGAAGATAATCCATATTATCACTTTTGCTGTGGGTTATCCAATATATTTACACATTTTTCACTTGAATAACACAAAACAGACTCAAGGCCAGCTGCAAGGAAAACAACAATTACCACTTGCTCTCATTGTTACACGATACCTAAACCCACATCTTCAATTTAGAGTCACCACACACTAACAAAGATGAAGATACCCTGCCCTCAGAGGTGTAACACATACATCAGGCAAAGCAGAGAAAGGAGGGACATTTAAATCCTCCAAAGCACAGGCTTCATACAGAAGCTGAAAGAGATCGATGGCCATATTTGCATAAGTGCTCATTTGATGAAACAAAACCCTCACCTGACAATCTCCCTAGATTTGCAAAGAGACAAGGGTTCCTTACTCTCTGTCAAATCCCCATCTCCAGAAAGAAATACCTTATGGAAAATCCTGACATTCATTTTCCCTAGACCACAATTTTATATGGGACAGATGCAAAGAGCATTTGTTACTGAAAGCAGACAATATTTTTCTTAAAGAAGTAATCAAAGCCCTCCAAATCTTTTATCTGATGGTCAAGGATATTTTCTGTGTAATTAGAAATGTAAATTTAGAAAGTTTTAGAAAGAAGTTGTCATTGAATATTAAATCATCAAAGCAGAATTTGTTTTAATGCTTTTTCATACTTGAACCAAAGAAATGCTGCAGAAATATGGCTAAACATTACTATTGCCTTCTTTAAAACAAAGAAACAAAGGTGAGATATTAATACATCCATCTATCTTATTTACCAAAGGCTACATAAGAAAACTTTGATTGAAAGAGAAATCAACCCCACACTTCATGACTCTTAACTGAGTACTTTAGGCATAAAAATAATTTTTCTGTAATTATCAGTTTCTGCCCTCACAGCATCATACTGAGAAGTCATTCTAATACTGATATCTAAAGTACCACAAAATGATTTAAGATGAGATTTTTTTTTTCTTTCTGGTAGTGTTCTTTTATATGTTCTTCTCATCTCCTTTGAAGCCATCTATGTTTCTTCTTAATTTCCCATTTTTCTTCCCAGATATGGCTTCTGACTCTCTTTTCTCTTTGAGATCCCCACCTTCTTCTACAGAAAGAAGCAGCCTAAAGAAGCAGAGTACTGGAATTTCACCTCCTGATGTTCTTTGAGGACCATTTGGAAGTCACTACTTAAATCTTGAGTCCTACAGAAATCTTCAGTGAAACTGTGCAAAAATGAAGACCTCCAGATGATGTGAGATTGAAAAGACAATCTTTTAAATGGGTTAAATGGAGCTTGGTGAGAACTAAATTTTATCCATAAAGTGATGAGTTAGAAAAACTAGAGAGTGCCAAGAGTCTAATTCAAAGTCCCTGCATTTGCACCTAAATTCCTAAGGACTAGAACATTGGGGTGGGAGTTGATAGTTCTCATGAAATATCCCACCAGTCCCACCAAACACGGCCTTCCAAAAGCCCCTGATTATATTGGAAGGATCACAGCACGAGCCTATCACTGGCACAAGTTAGTGAAGCAGTTCCCTGGTGTGTTTCAGTTTGATGGCTTTGCTTTCCCTCTGAGTTGTTTAGAATAAACAACTTGAAGCTTACACCACAAACCTGTTGAGATCAGGAACCAAGAATTCTGCTTGCTGGTGTGCTGTGGGAATGTCACTGTGCATGGCACCAGTGAGCAAAGCCCTTTGGTGACCTTTCTGTGACACCACACCAGAACAACCTGCTGGGACAGGAGAGTTCTCATCGTTCTGGAGACAGACAGGTCCAGTGATCAGAGTTTCTAAAATCTCCTTTAATCATCAACATCAGAATCAGTGACTCAGATATATTCAGAGGGAGAAGCTGTGGGAGGGAGTTTCTTTAAAGAGAGCTAGCAAAATAGAGTAAGCAAAGCACAAAACTAATTAAACTTGATGCAACAAAAAAACTCAAGCATTTTTGATGCAATTTATTAAGGAGAAAAAGCTGTGAAATTAACAGCAATCAAAAACTAATTAAAGTTGATGCAATAGGAGCAGCTAAAGAATGCCTGATAACATTTATTGAACCAAAGAAACATGGCTGTCAAGTTAAAAGAAATCAACCAAACTCTGTTTTTGAATAGTTACACAAAGATAATTATTCTCTGGATGACACTTACAGAATAAGATTCAAGTCATTACCTCAAAAGACAAAAGGACTGACATGCTGTGTTAAACTGCCTGTGAAGAAAAGGGCCTTAATACAGAAACTTTATAAGTAATTCCTAGCTCTTGCATATAAACAAATATGATTCATCAATCAAAAACAACACACTGCTATTGTTATATCAATTACTTGTATAAGTAACAAATATTTGACAAATATTTGGGAGAATACCTTGTGCAACAGGGCACTTGCAAGGCAGGGACTCCTGGTTTTTCATCCTATCTTTGAAACTCATTGCCTCAGCGCCTGGGGCAAGTAATTATCATCTAGGAGTCCATTTGTTTTAGGATTAGGATGCAAAACTCAATTCCTGATGTCAAGCACCATTTAAAGCATGGCTAACTGCCAGAATTTCTTGTCTCATGGAAGGTCTTGGTGGTGAATAGTGAAGTGAGTCTGTCTGCAGTGAGAGCAAGGCACTTCAATTTTCCCAGTGCAGTTGTACATCTTTTGTATCACAGTCTCAGATGTATTAAAAAGAAAAAAAAAATCAGACAAAAATAGGTGTTCACAGATTCTAAAGTATGTTAAAAGCTTTCTGTTTAAGTAAAATTGCACCTTATAAATGCTATAGGAAGGGTCACAGTCAGGGTCCTGGTAATATCAGTCTCATCCAAAATACTCAACTTCCAGCACCTTTATTCTGGAATAATCATTGGGTTTTAAATTGGTGAGCCCTGTAGGCTTTCAAAATTCTTCCTAGTAAATCTCCAACATTATCTTCATCATCCTCCTCCTAAAAACTATCACAAGGCTCCCATTCATGCAATGATCAAATAAAAGTTTGTCTTGTAAAACATGATATTATAGCCAAGTGTAGCACAGATCCAAAGCAAACTATCAAATTTGGTTTGTTATTTTAATCTCACAAAGATAATATTCAAAGATAATCCTGAGAAGTTAAGTTTCCCACAATTCATTTAATGCTCTTAAGTTCCCCCTTCTTAGGCTAATTAAAAAAACAAGAATAACAACAAAAAGCGATGTCTTAAGTGTGGTAATCAATTCCAAAGAGCTGCAATCTGATATTAGTGACATGGCTAAGGTAGGTTTTGAGGTTTTTTAACCATAAATTAGTGGGTTAGTCTATTCAAGGGTTCTGATTTCCTATTTTACCCCCAAGGAATTTTTAGCAGTGGGTGAAATCCTCATTACTTACACAATCTTTCAACTGTACTTCTATTTTATAAGAATGCTCAGCCTTACATTGTCAAAATATCCCTTCTGCTTTCAGAGACAGTTTATATCATTACCATGGATATTTAATGGATCCTTTTCTCCTAGTCTGCTCTGAAATTGCTTAAAAATTCAGAATGAAAGTCAAGATGATAAACTCCTCTTTGTCTTGGAAATAAACACTGTCTTGCAGGGAGCACTTGTTTAAATTCACTGCAACAGAGGATGAATAAGGTTCCAGCAGAGCTCCAGTAAAGAGAACATTTTCATGTTTGTGTTTTATAGACTTCAGCAGGCTGATGCAGAACTTCTTTACACTTAAAAATGCAGCACCACGTTAACTACTTACATAAGCAAGTTCAAGTCACTGCAGAGGACAGAGCTGTAGCTGCTACTCTGTGCCATGATTTGGTCTGTCACAGACAAAACAACTGTTGGGAGTGATAAATTATATTCTAATTTCTTGACCACACAAGGTTTTTAAAGAAATAGAGCTTTGTGGTTTTATTAGTCAATTCTTCAGCAAGGAGCTTCTGAAACATGAAATCCCAAGAATTCACACCTGTCCTGTTTATACTGATTTTCCTTTTTTACAAAAATTCTCAGCTTTTTTCTCCATCTTTTCCTCCTGATAAGAAAGAATTGGGACTTCCCCCCCTGGTCTAGAGCTGCCTCATTCTCTTCTCTCAGCTGCTTGGTCAGTCTCTGCCTCTTCAAGTGGAGAAGAAAAAAAAAATTCTACCTGCCTTTCTTGCAGTGGTACAATATATTCTGATAATTTTTTTTCAAGTTCCTAATACCCATGAATTTACAAATATTTGATACTCATACTTTCTTTAAAACAGATTGGAACTGGACAACATATTAATGAGGGAGCATTTGGAAGAAGAAAATGCAAGTTAAATGATGGTGCAATCGTATGGTACAATTCACTAGAAACACCAGCTAAAAATGGTTTTTCTTCCAGCACTTCAGATCAAAGGCACACTCTCAAAACTCCAGAACAAGTCTGAGAAAACCACACTGTCAGTACCCCCGTTGCAGGAACAGGACTTGAGAATGCCTGATCATTTCCAGCCACCGAGGGAAGGAAAACCTTTGAAGATTCTCAGATCATATTGTTTTCAGTACCACATAAATTACATCAATTCAATTTCTATTACCCTCTATTCCAAGCCTATTAAATCTTTACTAATAGGTCTCCTTCATGTCATGCCCGTACAGTGAGATGCAAGGCCCTTTTATCACGAGTTAAACCGTGGTAATGGGGGGATGGTTGGGTGACACACTGCTCTCAGACAAGGAGAGTAATTTGCACATTTTAAAATAAGAAATTAATCCTTATCGCCTCTATAACAACTTGAAGGACAATTCTGATCCACTGTGCCTTGATCAGTTTGACGCAAAAAAATACCCATTTATTACTGTAGATAAAAGAAGGAAGGGAATTTGCTACAAAATATGACTGCTGGAATATCTTTCTTGAAAATTGTTACAAAGCACATAAAATGAATGGGGACACTTTCATATCACTGCCATTTGATCTTTTCCTTTGCTACTCTCTCCCTGTTTGAAAACATAAACACAGATGTAGGCTGTTTGACTGTCTTAGCAGAAAAGAGAAGATTCTGTCACAATCTGAAAGAGAAAATCCATATTAATAAGGGTGTGGGATTTGGGGTTTGTTTTCAGGAAAGTGAGTTTATTACTGACCAGTGTGAAAAACCCTCCTCTCAGGAAGCTGCAGTGCACTGCACAGACCCCTTACCTCACCTCATTACAAACTGACATCATCACCGCCAGCAGATTTTGTTAAACACGGATGAACTGCACCTCTTAAAGCCTTCAGCAGCAAGGCTGACATTTTTTGGACAGTAAATCCTCTCATTTTTGAAAAAGCAATGATATACACTTTAGGACACATTGATCTGGAGGATGAGTCCAAGCTCATCCAGGCTTAAAAACCTTGGAAATAGCACAAGCTGACCTGAGTTGCATTAACTTTTCTGAATTCCTCTGTAGGCTCTCAAAAGAAGCGGTTCAAACAGAACATGATAGGACAGCATTTACAGCTGTCGTCGGGAGCCTCTGCATTGTGAGCTGATGTGGCCCTGCATCATCCTGGGATGATGAACTCTGGCTCCAGGAGCAGGGACAGAACAGACAGAAATGGGCTTGGAATAAACTTTTCTGACATCACCTCAGCTGCAATACAGTCAGGTGGAGAATAATGTCAGTAATACAGCAAGGATGCAGCTGGCAAGAATGGGTAAAATACGTCTCTGTGCTTAGCACACGTTCATCTATAAATGGGTAAAAGTATGCACGTCCTTGATAATTCCAACACTCCAACCAAGCTGGCTTTGAAAAGTCTAACTCACTACAGAAGTGGATTCTTTTGCACAAAGCCACAACATTTCCTCTAGAATTGAAGAGTTCAGCGAAAGAGCAGGGCATCAAAACAAAGATACACCTTGCTTTTTTACCCTCCCATTTTAAAATATTGTCTTCTCCAGAAGTTAGTTCAGGGTTAGGGTCAAAGTTAGGGTGAAAGACCAGGCAGGTGTCATTCCTGTGAAGCCTTGATGTTTTGTTTATAACAATTTCTTACTGTAACTGCTGAGCAACCAATTTACCTGGAAAACACTCAGGAGGGATCATTGTCAGATAGAAGGAAGTGGCACCCATAAGGCTTCTCAAGCATTTCACCAAGAACCAGAGGAATGGCATCTGGCATGATTTCAAGGCTCCTGCTTGCCTTAGCTCTCAGGTGACCCTCCCAGCTGAGTGCAGGAGTAATTCCAGTATGAAAGTGTCCATACACTGCCACAAACAGAAAAAGGGAACGAGCCCTCCCCTTGCCGTGCCCCAGCCCGCCCCGACAGATGCTCACGCACGGGGAATCAGCCATTTAAAATTCAAAACATTGACCAGGCAGCACCACGGCAGCGCTGGGGAAGAAAATGATAAGAAAATGTTTCTATGCTAATAAGGGGAAACTGAAGCCTTCAACAGGTCAGGGAAAAAAAATACCCATGCACAATCCTGGCTTATCTGCACAGAGAGAAAATTCCGCGTGTGTGAGTCAGTTGCTAAGAAAGCTCTGACTAATGCAGATACAAGTCTGACTTTTTAAGTTGACATTTCTACTTTTCCAGTGGATCAGAACTGTCAGGAGAGTTCCCCAGGCAGAGCAGAGGATTGCAGAGCAGAGTTATTCTGTAGCAGTCTGAGTTGTGGTGTAAGTGCTTTGATGGAATTAGTAATGGTAGTTTAAGAAACAGCCTTGGATTCTATTCCCAGCACTAGCAATTACCACTCCCATAACAGAATCAGAACAAAGGAACAAAATCAGATAGAAACGAGCTGGCAAAGAGCAAATTCCCTTCTGCTGCTGCTTTCATAGTGCCATTAAATAACATCTGGCAGTGGGGCAGGGCAGACAACTGGAGACAGGAGCATTTTAAAGCGCTGCTACTAGACCAGTCAAGAGCTCAGCTGTACAGAGTCCTTCACGTCTCTTCTGCTTTTCTCACAAGGTGTGACTGGGATAAACATTTATCCTTCAAAAATTAAAAAAAAATGATCAAAAGTGTCTCTGATCAACTACATCAGCAGAACACACTGTGCATCTGCAGATGGATTAAATATAATTTTGCTAGGTAGTTAGAGAAAAAAAGTCTTTAAAGATAGCATTTGGCATGGGTTAATCACCTCTTTCATTAAAGAAAGGAATACATACTGAGAACATCTTTCTGCCACCCGATTAAGCAATGAGCCAATACAACTGCAAATCTTCCAGAAATTCCCCATGGTTCAACTCATCAGAGGCAATTCTTTACTTCTCAGACCATATCTCTCATTTTCAGATAAGCATTGCATTAATTGTGTACAAAAACTTTCTATCACGCTGTTAAAAGAAATGGAATGTGACTGTTCTGATTCTCCTTCGCAACCTTTGACAATTAAGAGATTGAATTATTCATATGTATTTTTAATAATATAATAACACTTTTAAAGCTTGCTCACCACTCAATTGCTCAAACAGCACGCAACCCCCAAACTGTATAAACAGATTCCAGTATAAACAGTGCTACAGTTTCTTTTTCTGCTGTTGTAGTGGCTGACACAACTTACTGTTCCTGTAACTGAGGTGAGAAGGATTTCAGGGTTCTGTTCTGAGAATCACATACTATGAATCCATTTGCAAGTCCCTGGGGTTTTTTATTTCCCTGGAATGAGGCAGATTTTAAGTCCTGTCTGCACTTATTTTATTATTTACAATTAATATAAATACTAATTCTCTGCACCCACATCATGTAAGTCTGATCCAGTTTGATGTATTTTCTGAACATAGTTCAATGCAGACAGGTTTTCTCCTCTGTGCTAATATGCACCACAACTATGGTATTAAAATAGAAAAATTCAGGATGGGGAGGATACAAATGAAACCTGCTTTATTTTTAGGAAAAAAAAAAAACCCGCTGAAAAAGTCTGAAGAATATCAGGAGAGGAACCATGTCTTGTATGAAGAAAAATAAATAAATATACATGTGCTAAGACTGTACATTGTATTGTACATTTTATAAACTAATCTTTGTTTATTAAAGCTATAGTTACAGCTTTTTAAATTGCTTTATTGTAGGAATAAACTAAATCATCATCAGATAACCCTTATAGGAAGAATCATCTAGTAAGACAGTGTTGTATTTTTTGCTTCTAAATGTTATTTTAGATAATGAGAGATTCTATTGAAGTTGTTTTGCTTCCATCTAACATACACTTGAGCTGTCAGTGTAATTGCATGGCATTATTATTCTCTTAGGCTGCTGCTGGACAACAGAGCAACAGATAGAAATAAAATAGTAACAGCTTGTGGCAGGTTGCACTTGAAATGTTTGATCAGACTGATCAATGGAACTTTGCTTCCAAAGCTAAGCTGAGGTTCAAGGAAGGAAAAGCTAATGGTTTTTCCAACACTTTGGATGTATCTCAGTGAATTAGAAGGCACTTGGGATGCTGCTCCAGACTTAATACAGCTGTCACATACAAGAAATGCTTTTTACCATCTCATATCCTACGATGTAAATTCTCATCTGCAATTTTTCTTTCAAATAATACTTTTGTTACTGTCCACTCACTTATCATACATCTTGGTTTTACTTTGATTTCAGAAGCTTAATTTTTCTACCCAGTTTTGTAATTGTTTTATATTATCCAGACAGCATACAAGAAAACTTATTGATATTTGACAGTGAATATACATTTATCAATAATTACCTGTTAGTTACTGTAGATAAACTGTTACAGGTATTTTAATTTTTTTTTAACATCTGTTAACATGAGAATAAACTCTCTGTGCTACTGGTTTGTTGGTTTGTTTTTTCTTCTTCTCCATTTACACAATTGCCTTTTGGTTTTTGTATTTCCTCAAACTCTTTTACCCAGAGAACATGCCTCTGAAAGTAATCTCATTCAGGTTGATTCAGTTCTCGTTTCAGTAAATTTAAAGTTATTTTCTTTGGCTCACAGCAGAACATCCCAGAGTCTCTCACTGAGGTACTGAGGATTTTCACCCCGTATCAGCAGCTCATCAGCAATTACTTTTCTACACACAGACCCTTAAAGATCCAGGACACAATGATTTGTTACAATTTCTGTCCTGAAACAATCATGTTCCTTAAATAAGTTTCTACCAGAAAGGGAGAGGAAAGATGAGCACTTCTAATAATGGTAGATTCCATGCTTCCACCTCAGAAATTGAAAACAGTATTGTTTTTAGGCACATCCAGTCACTATGAAAGCATACATTTACTGCCTTTATTTAAATATTTGAATCTATTAAAATCCTCAGTTTGCCTGACCTTAATACTGAGATCCTCCTGTAAGTTATTCACCTGACTTTTGGATTGGCTTCATTACATCTGATGCTAGAATTGGTAAAAATTGCCTTTATTTCCCACTGCTGACAGAAATTTAACTGTGGTATTCTATTTTTGGTAATATAGCAGAATTTCTATTCATGTAATACACAAGAGGCATTCAAAAATTTCCCTTAGATTTAGCACACATTTGTTTTAGTGGGTATATTACACCTACACTTAACATACCCAGTGAAAAGAGACCCAAGCTGTTTTCACCCTTGCTGAGTGTGCCTGCTACAGAGCTGTTCATACTCCCTGTGTTCCAGCCAGTTCTTACTTGGAGAGGATTTATCTCCCTGAGCCAACAGGGAGATAAGGCCCCTAAACCCCCTGAATTCAGTGCTGTGGGGACAGAACATCTCTGGGACGTCTCTCCCCAATTTGCCTGAGCAAGATGGAAATGTTTCCACAATTTGGCAAGCCTCCATCTCCTCAGAGAGGCTGTAATTCCAGAGGGCACAGGGCTGGAGCCCACAGGTACAGCTCTGTTACCAAACCAGGTTCTGGGGCAGGTTTGGAATCAATCCAGTTGTCTCAGGTCTAGGTAGGGCGGAGCGGGAATTCTCAATCATGCTGATAGAACAGGCTTTTCCTCTTCCATTACTATTTCCCTACCTGGCAGTCAATGTCCTTCAGCCATATCCTTCAGAGTTCTTTTTCATCCACTTGGGTAATTCTCTACAAATATGTTGTTGATTCGCTCTTCTGAACTACATTTCTCCTTGACCTGCTGTGTTTTTATTCCTCCAGCATTTACTGATAGTTAATCTCCACGTTAACCCTTCTAAAAGCAGCTGGAATGGCAGTGACTGTACCACCTGCTGTTAGTGTAGGGCTGCTGAGATTATATTGCATTTCATGTCAGCTCCTGTTCCAAAGGCAGCTTCTGACTGCCTGCTTCCAGTACCCCTACCCAGAGCAGCTCAGAATCTGAAATTTTAAATGTGTTAAGTTACATCCATGCCTATAAGCCATCCAAAAAATGGATGGCTTCTTTTCAGCTGATCTAATTTGCTTGGAGAAACCCCGTGGAATCTGGACAGGCCTGTCTGCAGTATCTCAGCTAGCTCAGAAGTCTCTTCATGGCATTGTGCCACGCAGATTCTGTCATGTTTTCAGAGGTTTCTGATCTGCCCTTGGAAGAGTTTTGTCCTCCAGATGCAAAGACACGACTACACTTGTGGTGTGGATTTTTTCTTATTTCTATAGCCAAGATCACACATTTCTGTCTGAGGAATATCTGAATGTTCCGTGATTGTCTTTCCCTTTTAATCATAAATATTCTTATGCTTTTATCCTAAAGCTGTTCATTTATATACTGATATGCTGTTTCTACATATTTGCACTTCAACATTTTCCAACGCTGCCATTTTCCTCTGAGAAGCATAATTTTCACCAGAGCTACAAATATCAGTTATCCCTAGGAAAGTCCCTTCTTTTTGTTCTCCATAGCTGAGTTTTCTTGGATTTAACAATCACTCATATGACAAAACATTCACGTTCTGGCCTGTCTGGTGACTCTCTTACTCCTGCAACTCCGCTGTACTGAATGCACTGTGATATAACAATCAGCACTCTTGCCTGTCACCTAGTTTCTCCAAAAAAATAACCTTCACCGTCCCCAAGGAGCACTGTTCACCGTGTTCCTGATTAAAAACAAAATGTCTTTTTTCTGCCTACCTTCACGTTTCTCATGATTTTATTTCCCACTCTCCACCGCTCCGGGATCCACCGCTTATCACCGCGAGTGCATTGTCCCACTTGCCCTTCTCTGCACTCAAATTGCTCCTCGCTATCATTTGCTCTAAGAGCTGTCTGAAAAACCCCAGTGGGTTCAGAATTTAATGTAACAGCCCCATTTTCTTCAGAAATCCCAGGAAGTTTGGCTCATCCACGTAAACAACTAGTGCAGAGAGGGCAGATATATGAAATTTCACTTGGCATCGCTTTTCAACTTTGTGGCCCCCTCCCCTCCACCCAAAAAAAAAAAAAAAAAAGGAATTCTCACTCATAAAAGAGTCTTTGCCATTTAAATCAAAAATAGCCAGCAGCCTGAGTATCATGAAACTTCATTACAGAGTAATCTTAACAGTGTCATCACAACTACTGCTTCAATTCATCATATTCCAATGTATCAGCTTCATTCTCCATTTAGCTTGAGTGCTGGTAAACTCAATTTCTGCACATACCCACACTTCAGCACAATATAATGCAAACTCCCACACTTTCTAACCATATCTACAATACAGCCATTTACTCCCTTAATTCTGCTAAGAAATGGAAAAATAAATGCTGTAAGTGGGAGTAGTTCTACTAATTTATTGCAATGAAATAATATTCTAATGCATTGTAATACATTTTTAAAATGTAATTTTCATATTCATGCAGACAGTAACTGTCAAGATATTTTAACAGACTCCTGATCCCTTTTATCACGTTATCTTTTTTTAAGATGCATGAACAGAAGCATTCCAGGTTTCAAAAGTGGCAGCCTGTTTTGAAACCATGGGGTTTAAGGATAAAGTGAGACACTTGATCTCAAAAGCTCTAAGACAGCTTCTTTTCTTCCCCTGGAGCACTAAGAAACTACCATCCAAAAAGACTTCAGCTTGTTTCCTACCTATGACTCAGAGGTAAAATGAACTGGGTTTGATAGGGATGGAATTAATTTTCTTCATAGGAGCCTGAATAGTGCTGTGTTTTGGGTTCATGACCAAAACAATGTGGAAACAAATCAAGGCACTGAATATGGCTGAGCAGAATCAAGGCCTTCTCTGTCACTGCACCCACAGTGAGAAGGATGGAGGTTCCCAACCCATCTTCCCAAGAGGCTGGGAAGGTACAAAGCCAGGCCTGCTCACCCAATCTGACCACGGGATGTTCCATAAAATACAGCAATAAAAATCTTGGGAGTTGTTTTCCCCAAGTGGGGATTCCTTGGAGACTGGTTGGTGTGTCACAAAGCTGGTAAAACAGAGTGAGTGACCACTTTTCCATTATTTGGAAATTTTTATTCCTATCTCCTCCACTTATTGAACTCTCTTAACCTTGATCTGTAAGTTTTTCTTGGTTTTGCCCTTCTGATTCTCTCCCCTACTTCCTTGCAGGGGAGTGAATGAGAGCCAGATCTTACTAGTAATAAACAAAATTGCAGCTGAATAACTTAACCCAGGTTATCTATAACTAGGATATCTTAACACTGTGGGTCTCAAAGAAAGATAAGAGCTGGCCAGAGAGCAACTGATATTTGTCTGGCATAGTTGTGAAACCAACAGATCTGACTGACAGAAAAAAATGAACTCATCTACATACCTTGGAACTAGTCTAAAAGATCTTTATGGAAAGCTCATTGTGAAAATTGTATTTCTACCTCATACATTTTTTTGTTAAGTTCTAGAAACCTACTAAATATTATAAAGCATTTACAAACTATTGCTATTAGGTCAGGTAGAAAAAAAAGGAAGATAAAATCCTGTCCTTCTTTATAACTTCCCCCAAACTTATCTGGCTGTAAAATAACACTTCAATACTTATCTGCATTGTTATCTTGCATTTTCCCCATTGCTTTTCCTGCTACTTCATAGTTTGACTTCAAGGTATTCTCTCCTTGAAAGGGTCTATTAAACTCTAAGTAACAGTGACTCTCTAATTTATATGTGTACCCTAAGATGGGGTTAAGCTTGGTCATCATCTCCTGTCTGATGCCATCTCCTCTCAATTATGTAACAGGGAACAGAGCATGTGGACGTGGAGATGCAAATCCAATCATCATTGCTACTCGATTTCACATTACCTAAATGCTAATGCTCTCCGTCCTCCCAACAACACAGCTTGTCTGCCTCCCTGTCTTGCATAACTAAATAAAACCATGTATGTTCTACTTTCCTTTCTACTGCAAAAAGAAACTTTTTCTTTGCTCCTCTGACTCATGTTTTTACAAGCCTATTCCTTCTGTCTGCACGCTCACTTGCATCTTAAACTCAACTGCTTACGAGATCATAAAATGTCTACAAGAGGTAAATTCACCATTTCTCCCCCGGTCAGAAATACCCTCAAATTATTTTTGTAATTCACAAGTACCTCTGCTTGTTTATATGCAGATTAGAATCTGAAGCTGAATCACCAGAGAGTGGCGTAGATTTGGTTTTTTCTTCAATTCAATATCCAGAGCCTGGCTGCCACAAAACGATCAGGATAAATACAGTTAACCAGGATGGAGTTCTGTATCTATAACATCAAAAATACAGGATCTTCACACCTGAAAGGATCAGCCTTTTGGATGCCAATTCAATCCCCATTTTAGTGTTAGAGTAAAAGAGTTCTCTGCTCTAATGAATCCTTCTAAACCGATGTACGTGACACTGGAATTAAAATCCCACGCCTTGTACACAGTGAACTTCTGTCTCCCTCTAAACATCTTTCTACTGAAAAAGAAAAAGGTCAGGAGTTGTTTTCATGGAGCTGAGAGCACAGCTGGGCATCCCAACAGTCCCGATGGTTTGATTGCAGACACTAAACTCTGTGAACTCACATGCAAGTTCCAACACAATGCTGCCCCCCTGAGAGGGAGCAAATGCTGAAGCTCCTGGGCTGCTGCTGTACCCAAACACGTTCCCAGCAGAGCACCCCAGGCACTGTTCCTATCAGGGAAGCTCTGGAGAGCTTTGCAAGAACACTGCCCTCTCACGACCCTTGCCCTGTGCACCACTATCTCTGCAAGCTTTGGGATGATAGGGAGCTCCAAAAATGCCAAGCACTCCTGAAAGTGAAAAATCAAAGGTCATCTAAAGAAACATATTCTGCTGCTGAGGGATGAAGAATTCTGACGCTGGAACATCCTTTCTAATTTTTAGTAATACATGAAAAGTGCTACTACCTGAGGAAAGCACAGGGGACATGTACCCACCAATGATTAGCACCAGGCACGTCATCAAAATCTGCATCAGTTTGTGGCAAACTTATCATGGTCAATGTCAACACACCCTTGCTCTACTATCAGCAGACCTGCAAACTTCCCTGCTAAGGTTGAGAGCAGGTATTTTACAATTGCACTGGCCTGACTGAGCAAAACTTAGGTAGGTACACACCAGGTACAGATTCCCTTCCTTTTGATAGTCCAATAAAACATTTTTATATTGAGGAGGTTAAACACCTTTGATATTGGCAGGCATTGTTCAGCTGTACACTCCTCCTTTATAACTCAATATCCTGCTCTATATTTATCTATATTCCCTACTGAATGGGAATATGAGAAGATGGCTGCTATAGAGAGTTGTATAAAAGTTCTTTTCAGTCTTCTCTTTATCAAATATCTCTGTGTTTCCATGCTATGGCCTCTTCCTTATAGCTCTGCATCCATATTTATGTCTCTCTGCATTTATTGCCCTCTCAAAATCCTTAAGAAGTGACACCAGTGAAGATAAACTAAAACAACCTATATTAATTTAAAATAATATCTGCCAGTTCTACACTGTTGCACATTGTGCTTCTTCCAAAGGCAGCTATGCAATTATAGGTACTTGGGTGCATAAAGTGATATGGAGGTTTCTATGGCAATTATTCATTTTAATTGAAAATTGTGTAGGGAAAGACTCATTTCAAGTGCAGCATGCAATTTGCATTTGTTTCCAGAAAATCCGCCCTTCCTTAGGGTGAGTTGTGAATTCCTATTTTTCAGGAAGACACAATCTTTAAAATTCTCTTGTGGGGGGAGGAGGAGGTGGGAGGCCAAGGGAAGGTTGTTAAGCTTATTAACATTTAGGAGCATGTACCCACTTATTCAGTACAGTATTTTTTACTGTCTGGCAAAGGTCTGATGTTTTAAATTGAAGAGCAAGAATTTAAAATAAATTGATACACAATGCCCTTGAATCTCTGAGGTAGAGGAACCAGAAGAAAGACAGAAGGACCAAAAAGGAGAGCAGGGAGACAGGTCCTCAGTGAGACGAAGACCATCAGATCAAACATTTTTATTTTCATATATTTTAGCTACACTGTGTTAGAATAATAATTAAGACAAAGTTATTTCGGATCTTAAAATATTTTAGAGTGTCAAAGAAAGAGTTGGAGGGAAGCAACAGTTTCACCATGATTATATGATCAAATAAAGCTATAACTCAATTTCCTGTAGGAAAATAGGGTTTCTTTCTCATCCCTATTCCCATCATCACAATGAGTCAAACACATTTTAGGCCTAAATTTACAACAAAAACAAAGTAATTAAGACCTGAAAACAACCTCTGAACTGTGATTTCACATTCACTAAATTCGGAGTTGCCATTTCTGAAACAAGGCTCTCCTGATTTTTTGTCTGTATCATTTTAAGGCTGTATAGGCCAAGTGCCAGAAATGTCCCAAGTTAAAAATAGTTCTTGTCTCCTGCATAAATAATAAATAAATATTAAACTGATGTGAAGGTTGGGGGTGGAAGAGTAATTTTAATAATGTGGTTTTGGTATTAGTGTGTTTGGCTCATTGCATTTCTGCACTTTAGAATATCTAGAACAGAAAAAAAGAATGACTCCTAACTTCAATGTCCATGACTGCACCACAGTTCAGAAGAATGCAAAACTACATGAACGTGATTTTCATAAAACATATGTCATCCATTTTTAATAAACTGGAGACTAATAATTAACCCTTGTGCAAAGGCACAGGAATTTGAAGGGCATATTCCTTCCATGTAAATGACTCGTTTTTTTTCCTTTTTCACAAGAAGTTCTATTTTGGTCAGAAAATGGCTTTGCAAGACAGGGGAACCAACCTGCTTGAGAAAGAAGCACAAGCACAGAAGGGGACTCACCAAGGACAATCCAGCAGGGGAGAGCTTTTCACTGCATGGACAATTTCCTCTATTTTTGGCACCTGTTCTGCCATATGGTGGTGGTCCTAAGGCTGATGGTTGGACTTGATGACCTTAAAGGCCTTTTCTCACCTTAATTACTATATATAGTGACAGCTGTCACCTCCCTCATATTTTGCTGGACTCTCAACCCTCTTTTGACACTTGCATGTGTTCCTTCATTTTACTATCTGACTCTCTTATAATTATTAAAATATATAGCTATCAAAAAAAAAAAAAGGTTTCTTGAATTTGTTTTATGCTTCCAGACGTGAAAGAAATACACTCTCACTCCTACGTGTGCCATTAGTATAAAGAGAAAATAACCTATTGAGAAGAAGTGAAGTTCAAAGTAAGCAAATTTGATTTATTTCTGGGTGGCAACACCCAGAGTTACTCAGCTCTGATGGGTATAAAGGCTGCTGGTGATGCTGCTTGTCTAAGCTTCTGTTTTCTACACAGAACACAGCTCTATAGCTATTCAAGCTTCCATTAATTTTCAGGGTTTGAGAAACACAGCTATTAAAAAACAATATTCATGGTGTTGAAAGGATAAGTAAGACTAGGAGGTTGGTTTTGGCTAACAATAAGAGACAGGTTCGAATAAACTCTGGCAGAGGCATTGCTGTCAATAAATTAAATGCAATGACTGGTTCTAGTAGAAAGCTGCTTTTTTATAGCCAAATTGTATGCCTGACTGGGAGAAGTGGGAAATGAGGAGGGAAAAAAGAGGAAGCCTTCACTTGCCATCACTTCCTGACAAAACAGCTAATAAATATCTCTCTCCATTCTGGCTCAATAATGCAAGCATCAAAAGCATGTGAAGGAAAGATCTTTCTTACTTACAGAAACCCATACATATACAAACAGGAAAAATTGTCAGTGAGAGCTGTAACTTCCCTTTCAGAAGTGGAAGAATGTTTTCCATGCAGGAATTGGATGTACTGCTCACTCAGTATATTTGAGACTGGAAATACCACAGAGTGCAAACTGCTGCTAACGCAAGGCTTAACAGCTCCAGCTAAAGGATCTGAAGTTTTTTCTTCACCACATGAAGACATTTTCATGTGTAATAGATGCAGAGTAATCCCTCCATAAAATCAATCATCAAATACTCCTTCAAGACTTGGGACAAGCTAAAAGTTCAATAAAGACTGCAGTCCCTTGAATTTACACACTTGAGCTCTGCACATTTCCTGTGGGGAATATAAATTGCTTCTAGGACTTACTACCCTGCATGCCATTCAAATTGTGTTGCTTTAATTCATTATATTAAAAACTAATGCAAACTTCAATTATTTGTTGTAAAAGTAGAGATTTTGCTAAAGCACACAGAAAATTCAATTCACACCAAAACGGCTACAACGTTCAAATTAATGTATTTGCAGTCCTCACACATCTTTCTCAGCATCCTTTAAAATGTAACTTATTTTATAAAAGATATAGATTTCCTGAGTATTGATGTGCCCTATCAACAGGCAAGGTGTCTCTGCTTTATTTTTGCAGACATTATTCACCCACCCCAAGTCCCCAAGGATTAGAGCTGAAACGAAGGGGTGAGTGTGGGCAAAGGTGACAGACAGGACTGGCAGCGGCGAAGTTTGCACCTCAAAAACCTCTCATCTCCAATCCTACATTCAAAAGGTACTTATGATTTCAAAGAAATTGCAAATCAAATGATTACACGCTACAGGAAATTAGATAAAAGAGAAAGGAACCACTTCAACACCATCAAGAGATTCTGTTCAGCTATTATATTAATAGTAAAAAAACATATTTTGATTGCGGCTTCTGCAGGTATAAAATGACAGGCTTTAGATTCTCTTTTATTGAAGTGCACAGATGCACAAAGGGTTTTCAGCCCTACAAGGTGTTTAAAACTCTTGTAATCATTCAGCAAAGCATTTGGACAGCAGTTCTTTAATTTTGAGCAGAGTAATAACTGCACTTGTTAAAATATGTTCTAGAGGATGTAGCACCTTTCCATATTAAATTCAAGCACCAGAATTAAATATAACTGTTGAACTTTTGTACCACTGAAATCAGCACCAAAGCTTTTTACATTTTTTAAAGTCAAGGGATGAATTTATTACTCCTAACTTTAATTTCTTTACAGAATCTACTGCAATCTTTATGTTAATGCTCTATTATGTAAAATGCAATTCTTTTTCAGTTCACGTCGATGTTTACAAATATATACCACTGCTAAATAATGTCCTTGTTTTTGTAAGGAATGGATGTTTTCTGTTTTTTTTTTTTTTTTAATTTAACTAAAATATAAAAAAAAAAATCTGTGCATGGAAACATTGGAAACATCAGGATACAAAATCCAAGCACTTTTATTAGCTGTTAAGAACAGCTACCACAGCAACTGTGCATTGCACCAATAACCAGACTGCTGTACACTAGTGGCAAACTGTGGGATCATATACACGAATGTAAAAATATACAGAATATATGTTTATGCATACACACTGATAAAAACAGGTTTATGGGCTACTACTCCTCTTGCCACTCGTAAATGCTCTTGCAAGATATTTTGCAATGATGCTTTCCAAATTATCTTACTCTGAGCCTTTCAAATCCTATTCTTTTTCTTTTTAGGTTTAAATATGCAATGTGCAAGACAGTATTTCAGTGAACCCCAGTCAAAAAAAAAATTAAAAATCATATAATAATTATAACAGAAGACATACAGAACATATAGGAAATACACTAACATCAGAGTATTAAAGAGAAATGGTTTTAAACATGTCTTTGTTATAAAAAAACAGTGCAGAAGAATAAGTTTAGGGAACAACTTACCTTTCTTGTCATCGAAGTACAGTGTCTGTTGAGCTGGATTTGACCACTGGAGGGAGGTGTTATCATTTTGATCGACCCTGCAGGTCAAATTTGCTGTTCCCCCTTCAACAACTGTGACGTTCTGTGTGAGTGGGAACTGCCCTTGGCTGCCTGAGGAGGGAGGGAAGGGATGCAGAAAGGAAGAGAAAAAAAAAGAGAAAATATTTAAGTTTCAGGAGTGAATTTATTGCAGCAGCTCCCCACAGATGATAGACCTGGAATTCAGTGTGGTCTAGTCTGATCAAAGAAAGGTAGTACAACACATTTTTAAAAACTGCATTTACATTATATTCCCTGTATCTGAGAAACAGCTAGATGACTTAAGAAATTAGGGTTTCCTCCCTCTTTTTAGCCCTCTGTAAGTCATACTATTTAGTTCCAAAGAAATACTCTTCAGTTTTGTCTCCTCAGACATACCAAAGACAACTCAATGCAGGCAATACAGTTAAATCATTGTTGAAAACATCACTGAAAGCACAACATAGAAATCCACAGTTTTTAACACAGAGGGATGGGGCAGCCTTGACTCCCTGTTTCTTTTTTACACGTTTTAAAAGCCTCTCAGGATGATGCTTTCTGTGTCAGGTTTGGGAAGCTGTTGGAGAACAAATGTAGTGTGAATCTAACACCTGATGCATGCTCTGTTAGGGGAATATAACCTGATCCCATATGAAAATGGAAGAGATGATGCAGTAGGTCTCCTTCATATCTGTGATTCTATCCCAGAGCATTATGAATCACATTAAGTGCTTGCTGAAAAGTCACTGGGAAGATTTGCAAATGCCTCTACACAATGCAGGAGCAGTATCAGTCAGGTTCCTCAATCACAAGCATTTTTCAGTGGCACAGTGAGGCTAAAGTGTTTATGTAAAGTGAGGATAGCACACCCCTTGTCAAACAGCACAGCACATTCTGACAAACAGGACTGCTAGCAGGCAGCACAGAAAAAAACATGGAAGTGTTTTTTTAACATATGTGGGGAGGGAAAAAATCTTCAATAATAAGCAAGACACATCATTGAACATATGATTGTCATCTAGGAGATATATTATTTAAGGGTACAGTGCAAAAGAAAGACAACCCAATACTCCAAATGAAATATATACTTCTTTCTTCACCTCTTTTTATACACGTTCTATTAAAAGAAACACTGGAGAGTAGGTAGAGATACTTGCATAAAAGGTATAATGCCAAGATTGACACTCAAGTGGGATGTGTCAGAAATTAAAAACCTCTCTACAGTCCTACAGGAGGGAACAAGCTCATAGAGGTGTCACAAGTGCTTCAAGGAAATAATATATACAATATCCATTAATGATACAATTCAGAATCACAAACCCAGCATAAAACCTTCAGAGGAACGTCCTATTTTAGTGGCTCTTATCAGACTTGATACCAACTAAGTTAAACTGAGTTATGTCTCCTATACAAAAGCATGATAATGTGAAAATCTATTCTCTAGGATACAGGTTTGGAGATGACCAGAGTAAGGAAGTACTAAATAGAAGATTACCAACTAAACTTCTGTTTGACCTACTGACATTGCCAAAAACATAATTCTAGCCAGATTTAGATTTCCCCATGTAAAATAATCTCGATGGGCTTAGACATGGAACAAAATCACCCACATCAGTGAAGTAAATGAAATATTTCCATCAAAATGCAGATCTGAATAACTAGAGTAATTTTTGTATAAATATCAAATACAGCTCTCTAAAGATCAAGATTTACTTTGTACTGATATTTAATTTAAGAGGGTATTTACTATCAACAGGATAACAGATATAGTAAATAAAAAATAAGGAATACTAAAAATACCATAGCTAATTTAAATTCTGCAAATAATACATGCCAAAATTCTCATGACAACCTCTGTATCTGACACTTCATTAATCAAACCCTGTTTCTTGAAAACCACACATTGAGAAATATATGATGAGAGAAAAATCATAAACAAGGATGGGAAAAAAAAGAGAAAAGATTTGTCATTTCCTTCCATTTCTCCACTTTCAATTCCAATGTGTCAAGGAACCTTAAGATATTGCATAAATTGCTTATCACTTAAATTAGAATTTTTTAAATCCAGAAAAATGCACACAGCCTCTTATTACTTCTACTAAATTACAGGCACCTTACCAAAGAAATAACCTTCTAAAGTATGAGCTGTGAATAGGAGGCTATGTGGGCTAAAACACTTTTTGCCTACAAGAAGCATTAAACAGAACCTAGCACCAGAGATTAGCACAGTGAAATCTGTCACATTAAAGCACTGGAATGGGAGGTAGTTTAATAAAGAGCCTGCTGTAATGATTTAGGACCCTATTAACACAGTTTAGGAGATCTCCCCATAATTACCCTGCATTCTCTGTCAGATATTACAGCTCTTATCATGAAGGTGTCAGTGTACATGCACTCTATCATTTGTTAACCACTGCCAAGTCACAGACTCATCTCTGGTCAGGATGGAAACTATTCTGATCAACCATATAAATGGAAACTGTAGATGGCATAACCTGAATAGGTCAGAAGAGTTTTCTTTTCTCTGGCCACCCTAGTGGCTGCTGATGATTTGGAAACATGAATTAATTTAAAGTAAGACCAAAACATTTGTCTTGGCTCTTGCCAGCAGAGAATCTGTACAGTTTTTGGGAAGATGCGCAGAGCTTCAGGGGAAGTTTGGACTGGAGAAAGAGGCACAGAGAAAATGAGAGAAAATTTACTATGGAATGTAGCCTGAGTAGGAAGAAGGGAGGCTTTGCAGGACAGAGAAAACTATATAAAGCAAGTCCAAATGAATGGGTACTGCACAGCTCTTAATGAAGACAAATTATTAGCAAGTGATGGGAAAACTAAAGAAAAGAAGAACTTATGAGATTTACTTTACTGTTTGCTATATCTAACTTGGAATACTGAAGTAGGGCTAGAAGGACAGGAGAAGTTTGTAAAGCACTCTGTGAAACAGGTGAACACTAAAGAGAGCATCAGCATTCTGCCCTTTTACTGCAGCAAAAGTGTCAAACAAGTGGTTTATGCTACTAATATTTTGTGGGAGAGGCCTTGTTTCTGTTCATGTCCTCTAACAAAAGCATTCCATCTTGACTTAACAAGTCCAGTAATGAAAAATTTAGTGGTCTCTTCAGTAACTTATTTCAGAGAGCAACAGTCATCATTGTTCAAACAAAACCACAAAATTTAGTCCTGCTCTGAATTAGTCTTGCTGTAGCACCCAGCTTCCACTGGCTCTTGTATCTTTTCCCCTGTTCTGAAGAGCCCTGTCTCATCAAATTTCTCTTGTAGGCACTTAAAGGCTGTGATCATATCACCCATTAACCTTCTTTGTGATAATTTAAATACATTGAGCTCCTAAGCCTTTCTGCAGAAATCACATTTTTCTAATCCTTTGATTAGCCTGTGGCTCTTCTCTGTGCCCTGTCCCATGTGTCCTCTTCCTTCTGAAGGCTGCAGCCCAGTCCTGGAAGCCCCACTGCTGCAGCCACAGGAGGCAGAAACACAAAGGGGATGCCACTTCTCTGACAGTTTTGGGGATTCTTGTTTGAACACCTAAAAGAGTCCCTTGGCCCCAGGGTCAGAGCCAGGATTGACTGCAGGTTTACCATGGGGCTGCTATTTTTCCCAAGACACCCTTCCAGTCCTCCTCCTGCAGCCCCTGTTTATACAGCCCCGTATTTCACTGCACTGAACACAGCTTTCTGTGTAAGATCAGTACAATTTGTTCACTACTTTACTATTAACTGAGGTGATTGACAGGTATAATTGAAGTAATAAATATGACTCAGATGCTGGCCATCCTAAAGACAAGGCTGCCTATCCAGCTTTCCTCCCAGCAAATGGCGGGGAATGAGTGACATTTCTCCAGCAGGTCAAGTCAGTCAAACACAAAAATACATATATATCCACTAAAGTATATAAAACTACATTCTGTTCCAAAATGTAATCTAGAGAGAGAGGACAAACCATTTTACTGCCTGTATGGAGCACACTAATAAAGATAAAAATCTTTTACACTAAAAAAAAAAATACTGATGGTCCACATTAATAATTCCCTTGCATCTAAAAAGGAAAACACTACAAGGTTATGCAAAGGTAAATTACAACAAGCAATGATATTACTGCAGAAAGGCAGCTCCATCCAGACATCATTGTCATCATGTCCTATCCCAGCCCCTCTGCTCATTCTGGAAGCTTTGTTAGCAACATTATTTCAACTTTCTGGACTAGATGGAGCTATGGTTAAGTATATTGTACCACAGGTTGTTTCTGCAATGCTTTGTGGAGGGCCAATACTCATATCTCATTAGCCACAAGCTGTTTTCTGTCAAGAAAGGCTTTTTTTTTTCCCTTTTTCCCACCCAGAAATCATGGCTAAACTGCTTTTACATTTAACACTGATTTCTATCTCAGTATGTGACAAGTCTATGTAGAATAATTATCATTATTTGGTCCAGTTTGTAAACATTCATCATGTGAGTTCATCTCATGTTTTCCTGTTTACATTTGGGTTAGGCTTTTTGCTTAGTTTTGTGGGGTTTTTTTTCATTTTTCTTTTTGCAATTACAATGAAAGCTCTTTAATGAGTTCAACACTTCCACTTGATGCTTAGGTGATACCTTCTAATCAATTTACCAGGCTAATTATAAATGTGACTATCTGGCTGTAAGCACTGAGGAAACATAATCCTCTCTTTACTTTTGTTTCTGCAAAGGTCTCTTTTTGTAAAGTAAACAGTTATGTCACAAATTAAGAGCATTTCACAGTATCAGTGCAGCAAGCTTTGCCTACTAATGTTACTGTATCAGAAAGCCACAAAAAGAAATGGTTTTGGGTAGAGAGGATGGCCAGGAAAAGACGTGAGAGAGATAGCAGTGAATTACCAATGTTTTGCCACATTGGCTCTACTTTTAGAGCCTGGCTGACCATTGTCCCCATGAGGTAAATTAAGTTTATTAGCACATAAGAGGGAAAAAGCAGAGTCTACAGTTCCACAGCAGAGATTTATCCTTTCCAGTCTTGCATGGAACCACAAAGCCATGAGGTTTTTTTATTTGACCTCTATAGCATGGTGTCAGCCCAAACAAGAGCCCATAAAAATGCAAAGGTTTAGCAGGAAAAAAAAAGAACACATCAAAACTTGAACAAATTATTTTTCAAAACAGTCAGATTTTTTATATTGATTTTAACAGGGCAGGCCCTAAAAACAAAGTAAATATTTGGGTGAGAGGGCAAGCAGCTTCCTGCTTCAAAGAGAAGCTTGCATCTGTAGGGAGACTGCATTAATTTTGGCCTTCTTTCTTAGTAAAGAAAGTAAAAACATTAGGGGGGGAAAAAGCTATTATGGTGAAATATCTAATATACTGAATCACTTTCCTGACTTTCTGACTTAATTTATACATGAAATAATGCAAACATCTCTCCAAGGAGACAAAGTGTTATTAGCTTGTCTTTACCTAATTTAAAGAGCAATGATATTGTGAACTGCATTTCAGCAGGCATAACCAGAGATCTGCATTACTGTGCAACTGTGTACCTCTGACTTTGCAATGGGAATGAATTTGCTTCTCTATTTTGTCAGCATAGATGACAGATTGAAGGTTAGTGTCCTGGCAATTCTCAAGGAAGAAACTATGCAAGTTGTTGCCTCCACTATTTTTAAAACCTCTTTAGAACAGTCTTAAGAGTGTGGTGAAAAACTCTTGATGCATAATTACCTGCTATGCTTTATTCTAAAAGAAAATAAAGCAACGTGCCTGCATGTTAAACTGCATTCACACAGCATTTTTAAAGAACAAAAAACCCCTGCCTGATCATTATTTGATACACAGTCCTTGACTGGATGGATTCACCTTTCTGAACTTGCTGTTTTAAATAGCAGTAATTTAGTCCCATATCTGTACTGTAAATACTTTTTGAGTGTATGCCCAGAGAGAATATCCTGTAAATAGTTTGCTCACTGAAGAAACATCACTTAAAAACAAGAAAAAAAAAAACAAACCACAAAACAACCAAGCAAAATTGTGTCCTCTAATAACTGTTACATACTCCAGTAACAAAATCTCTTGCAGAGAACACTGGAATTAATGAGAACACTGCAGAAACTTACTACAGAATGACAGGTCTAGGAGAGAGAGAAGAAATAATGCAGAGAATAACTGTTAACCCCAGACTGTGCATTCAAGGTCACTGAGACTTTTAAAATGTTTTAGCAATACTAAAATAATGCAAAGGCAAAGGACAAGAGTGCATCAGTACAGCCTCTGATTTCAGACTACGGAATTTACATCTGACAGCAGAAATAGAAAAGGAAGAAGCCTCTTCTTCCTTCTTTCACTCCATGTTTCAGGTCTATGTTTCCAAACCAACAGCTAACTCAAGATATTATTAATTTGGACTATCTCACAGTGAAACTGATATAAATTGAGGGGAAAAAAGCAAGTATAATTATTCCACAAGGATAAACAGGAAAAAGTATGAGAAAGACAATAGGGGGGGAAAAACGTAGGCACAAAGAGGGCTGTTTCCTAGGAACCTTGCAGAAGTGACTATTTTTTACTCTTTTCAGGCTATCACCATGGTATTACCTGCTTGTGAATGGAGAAGAGTATCCAGTGATTTTATTCAGCTATTATGTAGCAGGAGCAGGATGTGTTATGGAATGAAGTTTGATCTATCCCAAACTGGGGCTCAGATTCGGGCCTGTGTAGAACTAGATAAGCTTGTGGTGTAGTTAGAAATTGGGTTAAGGTGTGGGCACAGACTGGATAGGGCAATTAGAGTAAAGATAGGGTAGCTGGCTTAAACAGAGATAATTTACAAACTTGTCCATGCTGAATGCCAGTAAGAATGCACCTGCAACTGTAAATTATTCTGCACTGTATAAAACCAGCCATTTTGGGAATAAAGAGGGGAATGTATGTTGTAACCATATTGGTCATATCATGCATTGCTCTGTTCCAGCTTCCATATAGGGACCCTGGTTTCATTATTATTTATTGAAAGGCATTCTCTTCAACCACTCTGAATTCCTGAGGAAGCTACAAATCCAAACAAATTTGGAATGAACCTCACCTTCCCACAAAAGTTGTGACAAACTGATGAATTTTCTGGTTCTCATAATTGCAAATATGGCCCAGAGCTTTGCATCACCTGTCACTTTAAAGCATTAGGCTCAATTTCTTTGTGGCTTAACAAATTGAAAAGTCCTTTTCCTATAAAAGCAGGACAGCATCCAGTTCCTAACATGAAGAGAAAGGAATTGTACACTTCAGTTTCTTTGAGGATCTGGGCTTCATTGTCACCACATTTCTACTCCTAATCTGTAACATAAACCAAAGACACCTTTGCTGATCTCCCAGTTATCCAGAAGGCCAACCACAACCTTTCCCTCAGTTCTCCTCTATTTCAACCCTGGCTTGAAATACTCTGGGCATATATAAAAGCATTTACTATTAGCAATGGGGGAAAATATTTTGAAAAATAATACTTTTATTGAAAATAAGTAATGTATAAAGAAGATGAAAATTACTAGAAATTCCAAAGTAATTAAGAAAATTTTGACTAGAAGAAAGGATGGACTGATATAATTAGAAATATTACCTTTTTACATAGTATTAAAAGAAAACAATTTTTCTTCAGAAAAAATGAAAATACTTTGTTTTTCATTTTTTCAGATCAAACATTCCACTGAAAGGTAATAATATGAAGAAGAAAAAATGTATCAATAGATTTGATTCATTTTTTTCCCTCCTCATTTCGTTACAAGCCCTTTCATGACTTCTTTTCTCTCATTTGCAAAAAAATTTCAAACCTACTGGAAAAAAAATGATCTCTTGGGCTTTTCAGCTTTTGAGCTCTCTAAAAAAAATATACTTGCATCTCTCCAGAAATACACTGTTTCCTCCTTCCTTCATCCTTAAAGACAAATTATGGTTTTTGAAGTCCAACATGCAGGTAAGCCACCTGGCAAGGACTTTCTTCTTGTATAGCTCTTTATTTCTGTTCTCTGTTTGACCATTCCTTCTATCTGAGCAGAACACAACCAAGGTTTAAAATCCTTCCACTTTCAACTTTGTCTCACCAACTCCCGAAGTGTCATTCAAAGAGAAGTCAAAAGACAGAGAAGAGGCAGCTGTACAAATCAGCTCCAAGTAGAGCTGTTGTGGGAATGTTTGTGATCTCAAAAAGCATTCAGAAATCCCCCAAAATGCACCATAACTGCACTGCTTATTGTTAGTTATAAACATGTATGGCAAGAGCTCACTCACTAAAAGGAAGCTCCTGTGTTTAAATGGAAGCCTGAACTTTTCACTGAATTGAACAGCTGAGAAAAAGTGAAAATCAAAACTGTTCTAGTTTGTCTTAGTATTTGCCCACACAGGAGCTTTATTCTTTGTTAAGAAAAAAAGAACTAAACACACGTCTTGTACCTATTTATACATATTTATACATATATGCCCACACAGGAGAAGGGAACAAAGAACAGTGATAAAATTGCTAATAAACCCCAGCTTGTTTCTGTGAATTTAACTTCTTTTTACTTCAGTATACTTTAATTAGACTAGAACAACACATTTAAACACTGCTCTTGCCACCTCTGGTTTGGAAACAGGTCTGAATAATACCTGTCCTTTACCACTACACTAAATAAATCTTTGCTACCTGGACTTCCAGCACTTTCACTGCTCAGTTTGCTTCAGGTGACATGTCATCCCCAAAGGTAAATGAAGAAAAAAGCAAAGGTGGGAAAACCAGATTTTGATCAGAGACTAATCTGTTCTGATTACTACACCATTGGCGTTTTTCAGTGAAATACTCTGTAGTTGTAAACAGTACTGAAAAAACTATCCTAGCAGTAAATGGAGATCAATGTACAGGAGTCAGATCTTTGAATTCTGTCAATGGAACAAATTATGGACAAGCTAAACTTGCTCTGGAAAAAATCCCTTTCATAAATGTAAAAACTATTGTGATGAGCTGTCTTTTAACACACAAAAGAATCAGTGTCCTAAAGGTGGGAAATAGGGTGTGTGCAGATGGTTTGATCTGAACAGACACTTCCCTTGGTGACCTTGTGTTGATCAATACCTAAACACATCCTGGCCAGCTGGGAATGTTCCCTGAAGAAAGCAGCTCTGATTCTCACAAAGGAAAAGTCAGAATGATTAATAAATTCTTTTCCACTTGTGATCATCTGTATATTCACAAAGTTTTCTCTACTGATGATTTCACCCACCCTGTCGATATCTACCTTCTTTGATGTTTGACTCCTTTTCTTGTGCAGAGGAGATCACAGCTCTGTTTAAGCTCATGAAAGTTCAAGTACAAAACAACTGTTTTAAAACTGACTTTGTATTTGATGGATTGTTTTCCCTTTTGGTTTACACAATAAAATAAGGCCAGGAATTGGTCTGGAGAAAAATTGCTTTATACAGTTCTAGCAGCCTTTTTGAGCCTGAGTGGCACCAAACTATAAACAACAAAATTACTTAGGCCAGACTACACTTTTAGGCGTCAGAAGCCAGGCTTGACCTACAGAAATGAAAGGCAGTTTACACCAAACAAGGATGTAAATTCCACTCTGCCCTTTTCCCTTGTTGCTTCAACACTTGCTCTTTCCCTCTGCTGTGTGTCCCAACAAGGAATGGCCCTTTCTCTTCCACCAACACTACTTGCATTTCAGAAGGACAGAGGAGGCTTCTTCCTGTGCAACCTTCTGAGTGAAGAGAATGTTTTCTCAGGTGATTGCTTTTTGCCACATTTCACCTGGGTGGATTGTTCCTATTAGCAGATATTAAAGATTAGGATTGGATCCTGCTATTTTTTCATGTACCTGTTTCCCTAATGAGTCTTGCAGGCAGATCAGTCGTAGATGTGGCTCTAATTCTGTGCAATTTAGATATCACTCTATGCAGAACTGCATTAGACTTGGGTATACTTTGAAATAAAATCACTTAACTCTCCTGACTTTCTCTTTTCCTCCCTGTGGTCTATGAAATATCCATTGATATGGCAGTGCTGATCTGCAGCAGTTCTCCCTGCTGACTGGGGCCAGCAAGCTGCTCATGAATCTAGCAGATGTTTCAGTTGTCTAGGCCAATGGAAACCTTATGGACCCTTTTTTCTTCATCTCCTCCCAGGAGCAAATGTTAGTACAGCAGATATCTGGATGTGTGCCATGTAGCAGCAGAGGCAGGGAAAAGCTGCTGGGGCTTTGCTGAGCGTGGTGCTGTATAATGATTGTATTTTTTTCCAGTTCTCTCTAAGAGGGTTATTTACAAGTGTCATGCTCCTCGTGTGTAGCTAAACACAAACCTGGGTTCTCTAAAACATTCCCTAAACTTCCCCTGTTGTAATATTGAACCTTAGATTAATACACAGATATAAATTAGAAAAATAAATGCATATTTTGGTCTTCTATTTCCCTGCCAATACAAATTCAGAAATGCCTAAATTGCATTCAGCATCGTGCAGCAACAGATTGTACAGACTGTGACAATGGAATCTGTTAAGGGGACTGAGGACAAGAACAATTTAAATTTTAAAAAATTTAATTTAAAATACGGAAGAGGTTGCCCAGAGAAGCTGTGGATGCCCCTTCCCTGGAAGTGTCCAAGGCCAGGCTGGGTGGGGCTTTGAGCAACCTGGTCTGGTGAAAAGCATTTCTGCCCATGGCAGGGGGGTGGAACTGGATGAACTTTAAGGTCCCTTCAAGCCCAAACCATTCTGTGTTTCTGATTCTATGGTAATTTAAAGGAAATTATACTCCTGAATTCTCTAGCTGTCCTCAAAAACTGCCTTTTGAAAAACTGCCTTATTTTTTCATCACTTGACCTCACTTTAGCAGTGGGTGGTAGGAACAGTCTCTTATTCAAAATCTCTAAGTTCTTATCCTAGAATGTGTTTCCTTTTTTATTGTGACCTTTGGATCCCTTTTATTTGTGAGAATTCAACATGGAGCCTGTCATTTCCAGTTGTCTATGAATAAAAAGCTTCAACCTAAATATAATATTTGCCTGAAATTCTTGCCCTTACTATTCTTAAAGGTAATAAGTTGGTTTAACAATAGGGATCAGCCAAAAAAACATTTTCCAAAATTCTTGACTTTGTGCAATCATGACACATATTTTAGATATAGGCATTCATTATTCTTCTCTCATAAGCCAATTAAATTCTGACTTCTCAGAAAGTACAAAAAGGGACAGGACAGGGGCACCAGTGTGAAGCCAGTGGCAGAACGGGAACTCAGAAGTGACTTGTGAATTTCCACAAGGAGTATTAGCATTAGCTTCAGTGTCATCTGGGCTGAAGTCTTTGTCTTTTTTTTTAACAAAAAAGCCTAATTTCTGTCCAACAGGCTGACAGAATAACTTTATTCATCAATTACTTTCCATTAGAAAACTGCATCTTTCTTAGGATTTTTTTTTTTGTCTTCCTCAAAATTGTATTTAGGTATGTCCTCTTACATAAAGAATCCCTCACAGATCTGGAATGAGAATCACAGTTAAATTAACTGTATTCAAAAGGCAGAGAATCAAATTAATCAGCTCCATATAAGTACCGTCATATCTGAACACCTAAGTTCAACTTAAAAAAAATAATAAAATAAAAACGATTAACCTAAGAGGCTACAATAACTCTATAATTGATTTAGTATAGAAAATTTCAGTGAATTTTATAATATGTGATCCAAGGGGGCTTTCAACAATAAGTTTTGAAAAAAAAAATTAAAATCCACTGTAATATAAGAAATCAGCAAATAAACTGATATGTGCACTAAAGTAATTTTCTAGGTCAGTGAATCAATGTCAGTAATGGTTGACTAGACTCCTTACTTGGCTTTGAGAATATTTTAGGTGAAGCCTTTTATTCTATAATTTACTGAATTATTACAAAGGTTATTTGGTACCTAACATAATGTTGTCTTCTAGAAAACATAAAAAACCCCCAAACAACCCACTTAACTCTCTTTGTGCTTGAGAAAATGCTTGCTCTGGCCAAATTTGCAGGATATTCAAAAATTCTGTTCCTGGTCACACTGACATTACCTCACTTCCATGCAATGTTCATGGGCTTCCTCCTGTTCTAGCCAGTGTTAATTACATTAGTATTGAGTGGTGATGGGTTTATTCATAGAAAAAAAAAAGGAAAAAAAAAAAGAAAAAAAAGCAAACAGAGCAAGCACAAATTAAAATGGCAGACAGAGGAGGATGTCTGATAAAATTTACGAAACTGATATGCTAGCTTCTATACAGAGATTTTATTTTTTTTTTAAACAGTTACAACACCTACCCTAAACAGGGAAATATATATTCCCCATTAGGGAAATATAAATGTCAAATACCGTATTTGCATATCAGGGGAGGGCAGGAGAGGGGAGGAGGAGACACAACAAGCAACATCTGTTGAACAGATTGAGATAACAAGACTTTTCCAGACAGCAGAGTGCATTTCTCAGGTGAAGAAATGACAGAGCATTACAGCAAATTAATGCTTCTCAAAGTGGAGTAATGTAAGATAACTGGGAGTTTCTGAACTTAGGAATTTTAAGGTAAGTTTTGAAAATACATAACATACAACAGCTCTTGAGTTTAAGTCTTCAGAATGAGCATAATAATTTTAGTAACTTTCAATCACAGCCTGTCCTACATTTGAGTAAAACAAGTCTTAACATAATTTTTTTTCCCCTAGCTGGTCTTTGTTAGCTTTTTAAACTTACAGAGAAGAAAATGTAACATGCATATTTCTACGTCTTTTTGCCTGCTTACATTCAGCTAATATTTTCCCTTTCAGTTTGCACAAAGCATCTCATTCTTGGCATTCTTCCACAGAGCTATCAGAACCCCTGCTTGAAACACCATATAGGAGAGGAAGGCCAGAGAGCTGATCCTGTTCACCAAGTGCCTTTGTTTTGAGTATCGAGATTTCTGTATTCTCAAGACCGTGCACTTGTTTATGAACACTGACAAAGCAAAAGAGCAAGTGCTTGTAACACAATGTGCTTTATTGACACTGTTACTGCAAATTTTATACCCACACACATCTACATGTTTGTGGATGCAGACTCCTTTGAAGCCATTGTAGAATAACTGCTTTTGTTGTGGAGTAGTTAAGATTATAAAGATTCTTTTTGTAAAGGATAAAAATGTTTTATTTGGAAAGGGGAGCTGATGATGCAGTGGGGGTTTTCTGTGATGAAGTCATACAGCTTAAAAAGAGTCTACAAAGTTCTACATCCCTGAGCAGAGGAAACAGCAGAAAAGGTGACTTTGCCCATGGCTCAGCCTCTTCTCAGTCAATACTCAGCCTCGAGGCATCTGTCACACTTGGACTCTTTTTTCCTTTTCAGCACTTTAGTCGAGTGCTTAGTGCTTTCTCTTCAAAACAGGCAGTGGAAACTGGCCACAGGAGAAGTCCTACAAGGGGTCACTTAGACTGCTGCTCCATTTCTGACCTAGAGCAAGCACAGATATCTCTACACTATACCCCAATTCACAGTGTAGCCATCACTTTTACTGATCTTCCCCTGAGCTTCTTTCACAGAACCACAAGGAAAAAAAAATCATATCAACTAAATGGCTGAGGTAAGTTAAATTCTGTCACCAGTGTGTATCTTTTGTATCTCTCCTTTGGGCCAGGCAGTTGTGGAATAGAGATCACTATCCTCTGCAACATCATTATATTGCTTTTTTAATCTTCATTTCAATAGTTATGTATCCCCACTTTGAGAAGGTACAGAAAATCCATAACATATTCTTTCCAAACCCTCAGTAAAAACCTAGCTTTCAAGTGCTGTTTTACTCACTTTTAGATGTTGCTCCTTCTGCTCGACTCTGAGAATCAAAGGAACAGAAAGAATGATAGCAGTGAAGACATCTTTTACCATCATGCACTGTATAAAAAGCCTGAGCGAGTTCTCCTGAGCACCATGGAATTACAGGCTATTACATGCACTTATAAATCTTTCTCACAGCATTTGTTGGACTTTCCATTCTTCAGTTCTCCCAGAACGATGAAAATGGATTTATCAGCACAGTAATGCCAATACGAGTCACAAGATAGAAGTGTAGCTTGCTGTGAAAGAAACCACAGCTAAAAAAATCAAGGGCATAAAAGAGAAGTTCCTCTTCTCCATTAATTTGACATATAATTAAATCATGTCTAATTTAGACGTCCTCCCATGTAGAATTTATGCTTTCTGCCATGGAAAGCAGCTGCCTTGAAGCCTTTTGTCAAGCATGCTTCTCCTGTATTGAGAGATTTGGATTGGTAAATCTACCTTCCTCTGTCACTGGCAGCAGAGTCTAGAATATCTCTGCTGCTTTCCTCTAGGTGCTTATTTCCCTTGCCAAATGTTGCCTCCCTCATCTCTGTATGCTGGCCAGACCCAGAACTGGATCTGTGAAATTTCTGGGTTTCAGCTGTCCCAGGCTGGATGGCAAACAGCTGAACCAGTGCAACCCAGGTCATGGGGACTGGGAGGGACTTCTCTGATATCAGCTTGTAAGAAAGAAAATCATTACTGAACCACATATCTGTGATTTCTTGGGTGCAAGAAATACTTATATGCAAACAGATGCATGGGGCTGAACAACAATGCAACAGGATTAGAAAAAATGAGTCAGAACTCAGCCAGAGTTCTCCTAAATATTACCCTAAGCTCACTTACAGAAACAACTTAAAATAACATTTCAAAAAGCAAGTTTACATATTTAAAAGGCCAAGAATAATTGGTGGGTTTTTAGTTAAACATAATTCTGGCTCTGTGTTTTCACAGAAAAAAAACTACCAAGGTAACTGCTATGATCTCCAAACAAGCCAACATTGCAGTGTCTGTTTCACTGAATGACTCTAACATTATTTACACTGCTTCTGGGCAATTATTTCTAAATAATAAATTCACTGTAGCTAGATCATCTCATTCCCCATGCATAGAAACCTTGTTTTCTAGGAATATATACAGGTTCTTAGAAGATGCCCTCTTTAAAAAAAGCTTTTAATGGCTTTGTGTTTAGAAAAGAGTGGGGAAAAAAACCCAAAACCAGACCCTCCTTACATTTTCAGTAAGAATCACTTATATACAGTTCTTATAGACCTGCACTAGACCATAAAGACTATTTTTCTTTTTATGCACTTTACTTTAAAACAGGTAGAACAGCTCCACCCAAAAATACTATCAAGAAAAAAAATCTTTAAAGTAAATGAATCTGCTCTAAGAAAGGATGAAAATAAGGTGACAAAACTGACCACTAAAATTATGGTTTTCAATTTGCATAAATATTTCCAATTTTCTACGCAATGCCATTTGGAAAAAAATATATATCATATATATATAATCTAGCAATTCTGAGACCTGGAACTTGAATTAAGAAAGAAATGGAACACTGAACAACATGAAATTTGTCAGACTGGCAAGAGATAAGAACTTTCTTTTTCAGATACAAATGAAAACGTGAAAGGAACAATTGTATGTTGCAGTGCTGCTGCAATCTGATTCTTCTGTCCCAAAAGCCACATCAAATGCACTAAGTTGCTGGTACAAGGGCAAGGAAAAATCCAAAAGTTCCATCCCAGTCTATATTTGAGAACTAGTACAATGATACAGAAAACTCACTTGCTTTTGACTGCTCTAACTACTCATGTTAAAAATGCTCTTGCTTCAGGCTTCATGTACAGAAGGCCAACATCATGGGGGAGAAGGAAAAGAAAAACAAACAAACAAAAAAAATCAACAAAACCAGCAACCCCTCTCACTCCCCAAAGCAGTATCACATTTGTTTGGACATGGGGAGTTCTGTTCTGCCAGGTTGGAACAAAACGTTCGGCAAACCCAAAACTTCTTTCTGTGCTTGCAGAGAGCCCTTGGAGCCCGTGCAGTGGACACTGCATGAATAAATGCAAACACAGGCATTATTGCAAGAGAGAGATTAAGTCAATTTTTTGCTCCAAAATTACAGAAACCATAGACATTTAATGAGATAGATCACAACATCTGTTCCAAGTGAGACACTTCCACTATCTACTCCCCCTCACTGCTACAAGCAACATATACTAGCTCTGCCATACAAGAAAGTCAGATAAAAAGTGAATTTCTTATTTGTTCTCCCTCAGATACTTACAGGTGACTTGGCCAAAAGTATTAAAATAGCAAATGGAGGTAAAAAGCAGAAGGTAGCTTTTCTAGTGTGACTGTGCTATTAAAGATGAGATGGAAAAGCTGTGCCCATTCTCTAAGCAAACACACCCCTAAAAAGTCAGGAAAAATCTCTGCTTTTGTGTGATCACACACAGATTTATGACTACAGAAGAAAAGCCAGAAGGATGGTAAAAACACTTGCTCTACCCTATTCTCCATCTTGAATTTATGGTGTATACGTATATGTTTTAATATCATTAAAAATAGCCAAGAATCCACATTATGTAAAAAGCCACCAACATTTAAAACACTAAAGTGTAACAGCAGAAAGGAAGGACTAAAACGTTGTTTTGCTTTGCAGATGAAACTACACAACTGGAATGTGATGCAGCAAGGGTTATAATATTGGACTAGTGGGAAGAAAAACCAAATTGAACTGCAGAGAGAGAGAATATTCTAATCATTCCTTTGGGCAGACTACCTGCAAAGGACTGAAACATCAGGAAACTGAAAAAAAAAAAAGCTCATGGCAAGAAGTTTGAATACTGACAAGCAACTTTTAATCAGTCTTTAAGATGCCTAATTTGACATGTATAAAAGGCACCTAGTTTCCAAAGGGCAGGTCTTACTGTTTGCTGAAGAAATGAAAACCACTTAGCAATTCTGAAATTTTATAGCTGAAATAGCTGGGGTGCAAGCAAGGCTCTTAAAAACAAAGAATAATAATAGGTTAAAGTGTAGCAATCACTGGGGAAAAACCCAACCAAACAAAACAGAGAACAGGAAAAACAGGACACGGAAAATTACGTCAAGAAGGAGAAAGATGAAAGAACAAACTCCATCAGAAAATGCTTAAATGACAAATTGATACATGTCACAGAAATGCATCAATTCTAATGATATTCTGTTTAAAAAAAATCCCCAAACTTTAGTCTTTAAAATGCAGAGAGGAATAATAACAATTTTCATTTAGAAATGCATGGTTTGTTACTTTGTTTTGAAGTTTCCATTTGCTGGAAATGGAAACATTTAAAACTTTTTTTTTTTTTTACCTTAGCAAGTTACTAAATTTGAAGAATGGAGTTGTCCCAATGAGTTCCAACACATTCATTTACACATTCATACACAGTCTCGAGCTGTATCACAGCATTAAAAGAGGGATTCACAGAACACAAGGTCTAACTGCATTTTCCTCCTACAGGTCACAAGAAGTAACAGCAAATTCTTTAAGCAGAAGCACAGAATAGATGATACTAAGGTTTCTAAACCAATTTCATTCTACTTCAAGTTGAGTGTGGAGGGAATTGGCTAATAAAAAGTCTTACACACAAAATCCATTACAGGAAGGCTCACTTCCCCAAAAGTGGGTCAGAAAGAATTTCAACCTTGTTAACAGGATGCGGAAATGAAGACTGTTGAAACAAGCAATGCAAGAAAGAGATTTTAAAGTCCTTGTTTTGCACCAACCCCTAAGTTGAACAAACAAATTTTAAGGGATCAAAGCTAGCCTATTATGAAGCATAAAACTATCTCTGCTGAGAACCATAAATTATGTATGGAGCAGGCATATTTACCAGTGCTGCCAGTAATGCAGAACATCTCTGAATGAGCAATGACTGCTGAATGCCTCATGTTCTTTTATGATGAATTATGCAGGAAGCTCCAACACAAGTATGCTAAGGTGCTGGAGTTCACGTTCAGGAGGGCTTGAGAGCCATTGAGTAAGTGGGAGACAAAAATATTACCATTTTCCTTTTTCCTTTTACTCAGGTCCAACATTTTGTGAAGAGTGATTGCCACTATCACAAAAATGAGTATACTGAAAAAATCAGATAAAATAATTGTCTTCTCCACCTCCTCCCATTTTTTTTTTCTTCTCACCTACCTCCCCTCACCACATATCCCTTCCTCAGGTGATGCAGCTACATAAAACTGTGAAGTACTGATTACAGTGATGTGCTAAATTTCATTAACAAAAAAAGGCATTTGAGAATTCAAGATCCAGGGTGATAGGTCAATTTAAAAAAAGAAATAATAATAATAATAATAATAATAATAATGCTTTTGCTCCTTTCAATATAAGGATGGTTTCAGAACAGGTTCCTTTATAGTGAAGGCTCAAGAAAATCTGAAATAGTGATGTGTGGGGAATATCCATGTGGCCCAATGAGGCACAGTGCTTTTCCCAGCTCCAAGGCAGTGAGATCCAGGAGCCATCTGCTATCCATGTGCCTGGACTGCTTTGATGCACAGCTATGCCTGAGCTGCTCTATTTGTGATTCAGCTCCTAAGCTAGCATCTCTCTCTGGCTGCCTCGATGAACTCCACAACTGGAGAGAGAGCAGGGATGTTTAGCAGGTATGAACAAAACCAAGGGCAGGTTTTCCCATCCAAATCAGGAGCACATAAGGAGACAGCGGTCTGTCCTCGGGCTCGTTCCAGAGGAGTGGGAAACCAATCTGAAACCCCCACACGCAGAGCCATTGTGAGCCTGCCTGGTCGCCTGATACATGTGTGGGCTCGTGGCTGTGAGCACTTTATTATTTCCTAAGACTGAGAGATGCAAGTCTGTAGAGAAGCTGTCAGATTCAGCTAAAAATACGGTAGAATGCACTTGATACTCAACCTGCCTTAATATGATAAGTCAGGAAAACACGAAGCATAATTTTCTCACAAATACTCCAAAGCGGTTCTGATTCCAGTTAAAATATCATAGAATCATGCCACAGAATGCTTGGGGTTGTCTGGTTTCAGCAAACCTGCCACAGGCAGGACACCTTCCACCAGAGCAGGCTGCTCAAAGCCCCATCCAGCCTGGGCTTGAACACTTCCAGGGATGGAACATCCACAGCTTCTCTCTGACAATCAAGAACTTGCTCCTAACATCTAATCTAAAACTACCCTCTTTCAGATTAAAGCCTGTTAACTCTTACCAGTTTTGTTTTTTTTTCTAAAAATGAGGGTTATATTTCCTTTTTTGCAGCCAGTGGGAACTTCACTACCTTGCCACAACTTCTAACATACCATCATTTAGGCCACTTCATCTTCAGTGCCCTTAGGACCCATGGATATATGAAAGTATTTTTCAGTCCTTGTGCTATATGTGTTATCCAAACCCTTTTCTACTTATTTAGACCTATAGAGAAGTAAAATTATATCATTTTCACCTTCTTTCCAAACTAAGTACACTAGTTTAACACAGTGCATTTTTTCTAACTTCTCATTTAAATCAAGTGGTTGAGTTTTCAAATCTTCAGGGAAAAATATCCATCTTGGTCTCAAACTTTATCTGTCTCAATTCAGGAGAGAGGATTCATTTTTTTTTCTCTTTAAGAAAGTTATAAACCTCATCTTGAAGTCTTTGAAGATGAAATGTATTTTCCCTGTGCTCCTAACTTCAGCAATGGCCTAGAGACTTAACAGGAAAGTAGGTCATTAGAGTCCCAGATACTTTCTTTGACACAGCTAAATGACATTTCTTCTGGAATCCAAATGTCATTTTTGCCCTTTATTTTAGAAAAATAGATGTCAATCCCCACTAGAAAACACTGTGATCATTACTTTTTGATAGAAAATTTAAATCAATTGGAAATAAAATAAGTTGGAGGTACTGTTTCTCTCCAGCTTCTGTCTCATATCAATTTTCTAGGCTTCCTGGGCTGCCCAAGTATGTCTCAGCTGCCAGTCTCTTCTGTTCAAGAATGAATCTAAAGGTATCTAAGGCAGCATCTGTGCATTTTGGAGGCTCACAGAGTCCAAGATCCAAAAAAAAAAGAAAAAAATCTGCTTAGTTTCACACTGATTTGGAGTAAAAGCAAACCTATTTTTAGTGAACTTCCATGCTCAATCTGACTCCACCCTGTAGTGCACCCCACAGCCACCCAAAGTCTGATCACTGCCACATTGCAGATAAGGGAACAGCAACACAGAAACACAAAGCTCAGCAGGTTTTGAGTTTAAATGGCTGATTTCTAGCACAAGCCATGAGCAGAGCAGCTTTGTCTGTCCTTGGCATCCTCCTGTCACAGCCCTGATCTCTCCTCCAGCACAGCAGTTCCTGCTCTAAGGATCCCCACTTCTCCCACGCACATCCTCAGCACGGCTCAAAATGTTTCAGACTCTCTGGTGCTCTGTGTTCTTTTATGCTCCCCCAGGATACTCAATTTGTGTCCAGCAGAAGCTCACATCTCACACACAACGAAACAAAGCAGAGAGGAACAGGGAAACAACGAGCTTGTAAAATGATTTGCCATGAACAACCCAGCCAGTTCCACTGCAGAGACCTCTTTAGCCACAAGGCCTAAATGTTGAAATGACACAAGTGACACTGAAAATGGAAAAAAAGCCCACAAAAAATCCTTGGCAGTGGGAGGCCAGGGGATGGCTTACCAGAAAAAAAAATCTGGAATTCAAATCACTCTGGAGGCTGAGCACTAGAAATATGGTTTAGTTTAACTGACATGTAAATTTTCTGTAAGCATTTAACTACAAGTCCATTCCTATTTAATTCAGTGCCATCTTCCTCCTTTCAGGAGTTCCTTCCTGCCATCACCCTTCACACAGGCCTCAAGTATATCAAACTAGTATTTTGCCTTCTTTTCTGTATCAGGCAGAAATCAGAATCCAGGGAAAAGGTTCGGACAACCATGTCTCCATGCTCAATACAAAAACAAAACCCAAAAAAAACCCCAAACAACAACAACAACAACAACCACAAAAAAAAAAACAAAACAAAACAAAACAAAAAAAAACCACCAAAAAAAACCAAAAAAAAAAAACCAAAAAAACACACCACAACCAAAAACTGCCAGGAAGACAGGAAGACACAGAATCTCTTTTCCTAGGAAGTAGCTTGAGATATTAAAAAATAAACATCCAATTAGTGAAATTCTAAGACATTATAAAGCCTCTTTTCTGCCCCAAGCATGGAGAAAGCACCTCAAAGCCAGTCTAATCAGAAGAAACCCCATGTCAAGATCATACCAGATTCCTTTATTGCCAATGAGGGATGCAGATAGACTCTGTTACATTCATACTGTAACTCAAAACTATATTATGCTCTACACTTTTGCGACTTTGTTCCATAAATTCAATAACTTATGTTTTCCAGTCAATGTACCCTTTTCAGCCACAGTCTTGCACTCTGAGAAGCCAAGTAAATGACCTGACATGGGAAATGTTCATCTCTGCTGGTCACTGGGACAGGTGTTGAGCTGCCCAGGACACCACAGTGAGCTGCTGACAGAGGAACAAGTTCTGCCTCTGCAGGAGCAGCAAGTCTGGTACTGAGTGAGGCTGCACATATTCAAAGAGAAGAAAAAAGGAAGAAAAAATAATTCCCTGGCTCTCACGGATTGCTGCAAAAACAAGGAGCTTGCCTGGATACCAAGAATTCCGCAGGGAAAGCTTTTATAATGTAAAATAATGAATGACTGGGGGGGGAAATGAAAAGAAAAAAAGAAAAGAGAGAAAAATATATAATAATTTTAGAGTCCATCAATGAGGTACTGATAAGCTAGAGAGTGTGACCAAAAACAAACAAGAATTATGGAATAGGATTTACAATATCTGTAGTAGATTGGAATGCTCTGGAAGACAAGAGACACATCAGGAATTAAATGCAAAATGGTGCAAAACCAGGAAATGTCCAATGAGGTCTTTTAAGGATACATGGCTAGGCCAAGTACAATTCTACTGTTATTTTATGTACTTATGATACAGATGAAATAATAATATGAATACAAAGTTCATGAAAAAGTGACCANTGCACATATTCAAAGAGAAGAAAAAAGGAAGAAAAAATAATTCCCTGGCTCTCACGGATTGCTGCAAAAACAAGGAGCTTGCCTGGATACCAAGAATTCCGCAGGGAAAGCTTTTATAATGTAAAATAATGAATGACTGGGGGGGGAAATGAAAAGAAAAAAAGAAAAGAGAGAAAAATATATAATAATTTTAGAGTCCATCAATGAGGTACTGATAAGCTAGAGAGTGTGACCAAAAACAAACAAGAATTATGGAATAGGATTTACAATATCTGTAGTAGATTGGAATGCTCTGGAAGACAAGAGACACATCAGGAATTAAATGCAAAATGGTGCAAAACCCAGGAAATGTCCAATGAGGTCTTTTAAGGATACATGGCTAGGCCAAGTACAATTCTACTGTTATTTTATGTACTTATGATACAGATGAAATAATAATATGAATACAAAGTTCATGAAAAAGTGACCAGGAGAAAATCTTAGTAAGAAAAATGGAAAAAACCAAACAAAAACAAAACAAAACAACAAAAACAAAAAAACCCACCACCAACAACAACAAAGAACAACAACAAAAAAAACCCACCAAAGCAAAACAACAAAAACAAAAAACCAAAAACAACAAAACAACAAAAACAAAAAAACCAACAAAAAAAAAAACCAAAAAAAAACCACCAAAGCAAAACAACAAAAAGAAAAAACCAAAAAACAAAACCAAAAAAACCCCCAAAAAACAAAAACAAACGAAAAAACCCACAAAAAACAAAACAACAGGAAAAAAAAACAAAACAAAAAACACAAAACAAAACAAACAACAACAACAACCAAACAAACCCCAAAACGAAAAACAAACAAACAAAAAAAACACCCAAAAAACCTATCAGGAAATTATTGTCTAGGCATCCAGGCAGTATAGATATTTATGCGAGATTAGGGGTTTTTTTCTGTCTCTCACTGCTTGCCTTTTTGTTTTTACCATCACTAAGTGGCATTACACTTGTTAAATATCAGTGTCTTGACCAAAAAATCCCAGTAACAAATCCACCCCCAAGTCACCTTGTGTAGACTGGGAAGGATAAGTGAATTTGTTCCCTGCAAATGACCAAGAAGAGGTGAAATCTAAAAGTATCATTCATACAGAAGGGGGCTGATACATCTCACAGAAAGTGCTGGACAACCTTTAGGACTGCAGCAATAGAAATGAGAAAAAATCCCCAGGTGCATGGGGATTAAAAATTGAAACTTCAGCTATACCTTAGAATCTCGTTAGCTGAGAACAACCAGGCAGGAAGAAGACACATTTTCTAATTTATCACTAGATGAGTATGAATGACCAATATTGAGCAGCTTCAAGGGAAGCAGTTCTAAAACAATTGGAGTATTTCTGGCAGGTGTAGGAAGGCTGGATAGAAAAGGTGGGGTCAGTCCCAGGTAAAACACTGGAGACTTCCTGCTCACTTCAGTCAACAGCAGCCAATTCACACCATTATACACTGGAAAAGTATCTTCCTGGAAATAGAAGAGTCTGAAAAATATCTGTCTCTCTACCAAAACAGATACTGGGAGAAGAAATTATAATTATGTGTATTATTCACAAAGATAAAAAATTACATGGGAGAAGATGTTAAAAATTAAAGATAATCTTGACAAAATAAAAGGTTATGTGAATATGCTGCTTCTGGAGTAGCAGAGTACACCTGCCAGTTGTAAGGGAAGGGTTCAGAGCTTCCCTAATAAAATAACCAGCTGAGGAGGAAGACAAACCAAAACCAAACCAACCAATCAACACCAAACCAAAACCAACAAATCCACAAACAAAAGTCCACAGCTTTTCACAAGAATGAAGACAGAGGAGGAAATACGTGATACCTACAGAAATTGGTCTTGATCAATAATACCTCTCCCAGCTGTTCATGTTCCTGAATACCATGCACGACCTGAATTTTAAAAACAGCCAAAGGGCTTGAATACTGTACTCCAAGAACTCAACCAAATTCACATCCTTTGGAAAACACGTTAACATTTTTCAGGTAACATGACAAATTTACTGCCCAAATCACTGATATGACATCTTATTTAGAGTAATTGTCACAGGAAATAAGACTTTGCTCTTCACAAAAGCACTAAAGAAAGCAGATTTTATTTTTAAAAATGTAAAGTTATTAAAATAGTTCTCACCAACCTACAACACTGGTTATACACTATAATATATACAGAAAAGACTGGATATATTTTGGAAGATATTTACATCACATCAAGATGGCAGCTGAATAAAGGAAGACTATTTACAAGAGCATGTAGAGACAGGACAAGGAGGAATGGCTTCAAATTGAAAGAGAGTAGGTTTAGATCAGATACCAGGGAGAAATACTGGACCTTGCTCACTGCTGGTGGCTCCAATCCCATAAACTTATCTCAGCAGAGCTCCAAGGACCACTTTTCCTCATGGGCTTTTAAAGAGAAGAAAAGTCAAAGGTCAAGGGAATTCTACAACGTCTGCTCTGGAAAAGCATTTTTACTGATGTGCCTTCTGGGGAATATTTCTTGTTGGAGTGGGATGGGTAGTCCATTACGATAATCATCATAAAAATTAAATTCTCTAAGAGAAGCCCAACCACGGTAGGGAAGCCCATTCATTCTGTTCATTTCTGTACATAACATTATCTGAAACAACACTGAATTACTAGCTCATTAGTAATTCCTAAAATGCAAATGGACATTAATGCAGGGATTGATATTCTCCCTCTATTTCTGAGCTCTATTTGAAAAACATTAGCTGATACACTTTGCGTGTCCAGAAATCAATGATGAAAAAACAAAATAAATACTGCTCCCAAAAACAAATGAAAGCAGCTACTTCTGAAGGAAATTAGGTAATGAAACAAAGGGATTTCCAATGACAAGCTTTTTGAATAAAAAGGGAAACTACACAAAAGGCAAAAAAGTTCTACCTTGAAAAACTTAGTTACATAGAATTGTTTCTTCATCAACTAAAATAAATCCTTTTTCTCCTGATACACCACACACAGCACATATAATGTATGCATACAGAAATAAGAGCAACTATTAGAAAAAACAAATAGGAGAGTCACCCTTCACAAAAGAAAAAGGACTGCAGTATTCTCAGTACCAGTGAACAAAAGAAGAGTGGCTCTGAGGGAAACCAGAGGGATGCATTCTATGGGCACAGGTACTAACATAAATCAGGAGTTTACAGTCTTGCTTTTGCTTGCACCCTTTAAACCACATTTTGGCAAACTGACGGTGACTTCTATCAGACACATGGGGACTTGTAAAGCCTAGGAAGAACCTGCACTTCTGGCTGCTGCAAAGGCTGACTGCACTATTCCCTTCCATGGCCTTCTTGCCAGGGTTTCCCTCCTTCCTGACAGCTACACGTAATTTCATTTCAAACTCCTTAATTCTCTTGCTTGTTTCCCTTTGAATGATTTTTGTTAAGTTACAGCACTTAAAGATTTGTATCATATTGTTTAAACTTAGAAGAGTAAGTTGGAATCGTGGCTTTTAGCTAGCAGGAATTAGGGAGCCCATGAACAGAATGCTGAAACAACAAATGAAAAGATCCAGTATTTACAGTGTTTTAGGAGTGTTTGTCTGTTTGTTTGTTTGTTTCAAAATTACTATATGCTATTAATCTATTAGTAAATCTATTTAGCTTCCAGATCTGATTTCACAGAATCACAGATTCATAGAATCAGGATGCTGAAAAGGAAAACATGAGATTTTTTTCTTTCCATGCTTTGAGTTGCAGCAATCTGTGAAGAACAGAAACAGACTCATTCATCTTTTTAGCTTCCTGGAAGCCTGCAACAGCTTCCAAAACATAAATGGCAGAGGTTCCTTCTGAAATTTGCAATTATTTGCAATACTCCAAGCAGAGCTCTGGTCCTTTAACATGAGCTGAGAAGCTGCATAAAGACAATGTGATGTCACCAGCTAGGTTTTTTAAGAGATATTATTACTTTATCAGCTTAACAGAGAAGGAGTTGGGTGTTCTGCAACTACAACTGGGTGAGTAGTGATTGAGGATGTTAATTCAGAATCAACAATTTAAGGTGCATGGTAAAGAAACCCTGAGTATTTCTCTCTCCTTTATCTCTAACGATCCAACAGATCTTTGGGTCTACAGACCAACATAAATCATCCCATGACCATCTCTAATCACAGCAAATTTTTTTAAGTAGTAGTGTATGAACAGCACAGGAACAAAAATCCCTCAAAAGCACTCTGCTGAAATGTTTTCCACTACCTTTCCTTTAGATGCAGCTCATAATTAAAATGTGAGGAAAACCTTGAAGTTATTACCCTTGAAAGAATCCCAGAAGAATGCTGAGCATAATGCTTACTTACAAAGAACTAGAGATCCCCATGACACTATAACAGCACACATGAAAAAGGCTTAGCTGATTTAAGCCTTTATGCTTCAGCCAAGAAACCAAGTTATAATTAACATGAAACCACAAATGGTAGCAGTGATGGTGAATCCTCAGTCATTTAAACACCCTGTGTCACACTGACCCTTAAAGTAAATTCTCTGAAGATCTGATCTCATACAGAGATTTAAGGATCAAATCTTGAGATCTGACCTAATGTGGAGAATCATTATAAGTCCTCTGGTTTTCAAAAGAGTATTTGAGAAAAAAAAATTCCTTATACTTAAAACACTTTTCCCACTTCCTTTTGTTATAAAAGTACACTGGAACAGAACCAAGCCTGAAAGAAAAGCCTGTTATTTAAAAAAAAAGTGTCTATATCTTCAGAAAAATAAAATTCAGTGACCATGGGTTTAACCTGTACACCAATTGTTATCCTTTCTCCTGCATTTAAGTATTATTATCAATTCCCTTTTCTCTATAAGAAATTTGGAAAAAAACCCACAACAACAACAAAAAACTGCCAAACCTCAATGGAAGTTGAGAAATTTAGATATTTAGGACAAAGAAGTTGACAACCTGCCTCAGAGCAGCAGCTCCATCCAACTGCCAGATATGAGGCACTCATGCCCAACAGTTCTACAGGACGTAGAAAATATGATGAACATGTCTTGGGAACTCACTATATCCTTTTGATTGTGCCTAAATCAACAGTCTAGACTCTGAAGCAAAGTGTTTTGTCTGACTGGAATCTGACAAATTAACTGAGGCAGCACACAGCAATATGTGTCTGAAATGCAACGTGCTGCCTTCGGAAATTCTTTGTAGAAAGTCATAAGGGCTCAATGCTCAAAGCCATGACCAGATATACAACAGCACATCCATTCAAATAGCAAATAAAGCAACCACGTTTCCAGCAGAGTTCAGTATTCAAGTATGGAAAGCTTTCCTAATACACTGCTTTTGACATTTTCACATTCTTAACACCCAAATGAGCACAGGTGAATTGAAAAAGAAAAAAGATAGGCAATCAGAATTTGTACTAACCATTGTGGAGGGAAGAGTGGCCTATCTGGAAGTTGGGGAATAAGAACTGACAAAATGCTTTAGTCAATGATAACCAGGTCCACCTCAGAATGGAACTTCCTTCCTAGAGTCCCTCTCCCACACCAGTGATGCACTTCACAAGTGTGAAAGCAGACATTGTCCTTATTCCACCCCAAATTCTTCTGCACTGGCTAAAAAACCATTTAGTCAATAAATGACTGACCCAATGGCTCAGTGTAGATGCCTCTTAAGTAAAAAGGACACGCTGACAGCAATAGCCTGCCCCTACAGATCTTTGTACCTTCCTTTACTGTATCTGTGCTGTTAAAGCAGCTCTATTCCATAACAACCTGCAGCTTTAGTGAGTGTGTTATATGATCACAACTGTTAATACTGGGTTTCTTTTTTACATCTCTTCTGGAAAACAGAATAAAATGCATTAAAAGCAGGAAACAGGACACACAGGTTTGTCCAACTGCTGCTTCCATCTAAAAAACAAAAAGCTGGTTCATGGGTTTTTAGTCTCATTATGTAGCAGGACTTGGGACCTTGAATGGCAGAAGAATTCGGGCAGGAACTACAACAGTGAGCGTTTCAACTGTGTACACATGACATCATGTGGAAATCTCAGCTCTCTCAATATTGGAAAGATCCTACAGATGTCGGGGCCAAGTATTTCCCAAGTAAAATTACAAAGAGTAAAGAGAAGTCAACAACTTTGTTAAGGACTATAAATCATCCCTATTAGGATTCCAGCTTTTCCCCCAGAAAATCACTGCTGGAGTTTGTAAGGAAGAAAAGAAGAAGGAACATATTCTGTGACTTTTCCAAAAAACCGTTTAGAACCCAGGCAACTGCTTTCCCTCCCAAATCTCTTAGGACAAATGGCATATATAAAATATACCTAAAGTTGATATGCATGATTTTTTGAGATATAATTATAATGTTTTACATTATGTAATGGAAAACTAAACTGTGAAATAATATTGATTGTGTCTTGATCTAATGTGAACCTTTGCATTTAAGAGGATATAAAAAAAAATTCAACAAGACCCAACACAATTTTAAATTTAAACCTTCACAGTCCTTCTGCACTCTTAACACGATCATTTTCAAAACTTTTTCACTTCCAGACTTTTCTGGTGTTTTGTTTCTCTGTGGACTGTCTTCACAGACAAGCATGAAATTTGGTTCTACATCACCACTTTCTTCCTCATCAGAAATGCTGAATATGAGAAAACTCTGACCCTTAACGTCCAAGAAGAATCATGGAAGAAAACTGAAATCCAAGTGTTTCAGCCTCACAAGTTTAACCAGTGGGCAGAATTTAATCCTTGGAGGGAAGCACAGGCTTTATACACTTGGAAGCAGTGACTAAACTAGAGGGGAGGTAATACCAAAGAGACAGCAAAGGAATGGTTATTAAGGCTACATTGGCTTTGTTATTCTCTCTGGAAGTACAGACACTTACAAATACCAAAGCTGCTTTTAATACCTTAAAGTGACATATGAAAATTCTACCTTTAGAAGTCGAAAGTGTATTTGGAATAAAAACATCATAAGATTTTACAAAGCAGAGCTCCTCTACTTCAACAGCACTAGAATATCTGAAAAATTTCAATCGGGTTTCAGATCCCGCTATGCTACTACAACAGCCTTGGCAAGCTTTTTGTAATGACCTTGTAGTAAAGGTGGAATATGACAGGCTTTTATTCCTGCATGTCTCAGGGGTGAAAGCTTATAACCATAAATAAGTGCTCTTCCAAACTACTGATTTATGGAGTTCCCTAGGCTCTATATTGGATTCACACTTCCAACATCTATACACTTCCACTTGTTCGCAACTTTCGCCGTAATATGTTGCAGAGTGTCATTTTTGCAGATGATAGCCTGAGTTATCTATTCCTCAACCAAAAAAAAAGGAAAAGAAAAAAAAGCAACAGCAAAGTTAACGCCTGACTGATGTCAGCAACTGAACAGCTGAGAATTTTGGGAAGATAATGCAAATAAGATGAATAGTAGTGTTTGGGTCTCCTTTGCATACATTTATTTCATCCTGCTCCTTACATGGACAGCTGCTGTGTTACTGACTTAATTCTATGATAATTTTCTTAATGAGAAAGATGCTTGGCTAATTACATGTACTGAAGAGAGGACTTAAACTGGTAGGTTTAGACCTGCAGGTCTTGAATTGTGTTGACAAGTTCTGACCAACACAATTTCACCTCATTTGTATGGTTTTCAGTCACAACTCTGTTACGAATGAATCCTATTCTCTACCTATATATTTACAAATACACTTATGTGGAATATACACAATAAACTTTATCATATGCTGTAAGAAAATCAAAGAGATGTCTGGGTAGAACATGACCAATGATGAAGGTCTGGTGATGTCCTGATTAAAAAAAAAAAGAAAAAAGATTCTTAACTAAAAGATAATGTGAGCAATTGCACAACTGTCCAGGCAGTAACAGAGTATGTTGGTACAACACTCTTCACACGATCCCTCCTGACTTAAGCTTCAAATAAGCTGATACCACTTTCATTGACATAATGAGAACAAACAAAATAAATCAAGTGAATAAAGTCCAGAGTGATCTTTGCCTCCTGGATAAGATGCTTTTAGACAGTGCATCAGCTGCTATGATGATTTATATTACAGACTGAGATGTAAGCCTTAAGTAGCATTGTTAAAGCTAAATTTAATCTTACGTTTCTACAGGAGAATCAGTCTCCTCTTTCAAAAGTAAGGCAGAAGCAATATACTTCTGCATTTGTAGAAGAAATGACTCCAAGGAAAAAAAAGGTTGTCCATGGTTCTCAAAAAATAGAGTTTCTTTGGGGTACAGATGCAATAAAAGTCAAGAAAAAGACACAACTCAGAAATCCCCTGGATATCCAATAGGCTACAAAGAACAGTCTTGTTATATCCAACTTGTGAGACAAGTGAGACAGAGTTCAAGGCACTTACACTACTTAAAACTGTAACACTAACATAGAAAAAAGTTTGAAGATATCTCCCATTAAAAGGATATCCTCTAGAACCATAAGTACACTTTTATGCCAGTTTTTGAGAGAGAATGTAGCATTGTGTGGGTACTACAGAAGTACCTTGCTATGAGAAGCAGTGGCACTATGATACGAATAGTATTTCCCCTGAGAAAAAAATTAAAAATAGAGCTTCACACACAGCTAAAATAGGGGAAGAAGAATGGCAGAAATAGCTACCAATCCAATGGGGTTTTTAATATAGGTTGGATAGTATGAATCCTGCAATATTAAAGCAGTCACATCTTCCTCTCTGCAAAAAGTCTCTTCTTGGGGACTTAGGATTCTTCTTGGCAATGTCACCATTTCTAATCTGTGGGCCACAGGAGTCTCAGGAACAGGAAGGAATGTTGTGCTTCTCAATAAGCAGATGATAAGAGATCTTTCTGGAGGGCTTGCTTTTCCCTCCTGTAACAGAAGTTGGCCTTTTCATTCTTTTTTTCATTATAAGAAGTTGCTATAGCCATCCTCAGAGTTCCCAAATAAAAAAAAAATAACAACAGCAACAAAAAGTGCCATCAAACAAAAAAAAAACCAACAAACCTCACAACCAAAATTAACAGAAACTCCAATATACACTTTGAAGGGTTAAAAAACAATTGCCTAACTACAGGTTTGGGACAGCTCTGGCAAAAACTTTTTAATAGCAGATGACCCCAAATGTATCAAAGAAGTGAAAATGAGGAGCACTGAACTCCATTCCACAACTAATAACATTAGAATGAAGACACTTGGCCCTCTCTTCCACTTGGTGGCTGAAAAATGGACATATCATTAGCGGATCTGCTAAGACCACTGAGGCTGGAAAGGACTGTTAACTTCTGCCAGAAGATATCTGCAAGAATATTGTCCCAAAATTGTCCCAATAGCACTTCTTAAGAGGTCAAGCGGTCTTCAAACAGGTGTTCTGCTAGAGGAAAGGCTCATTTACAGAGATCAAGTTAAACAAATCTCATCTGGTACATTAAGAAATGGTCATTGAAATATTCATGCACTGAAAAAACCCCTCTATGATAGTCTGAGATTTTCAGTTAGCATCTTCAGTTTCTGCTTTGTCAAATTAAGTGCCATAAATAACCATTTTCGTGTTTCATTTTGTCCTCTCCCACCCTTTCAAACCCTTCTGAACAAGACTTCTCAGAAATGTCCCAAGTACTCTGCCCAAAAGCATCCTGTGGCAGCATCTGCCCAGGACTCCAAAGGAAGATTTGTCCTTCTGTGAAGAATCCAAGTATTTACCCTCTCTGGAGACCACAAAAAACTTGATGTGGCTTCTTCCAAGTATAAAAAGTCTAAGAAAGAAAACCATGGCAAAATCAAGCAATCATAGTGCAATTCTATCCTGGAGCTGTGAAATCCTTGAGATACTTCAATTTGACTGGAAGGCTGTGAGCAAACAGATTTAAGTGGGCTTTACTTACTTGGTAGCTCAGTCCAAATGACCTGCAGACCAGATGACCTTCCAACCTAAATTGATTCCAAGTGCCTCAAAGCAAGGCTAAAGTAGAGAGTTCAACAGCAGCTTTACAGCACTTAATACAAGCAGTCCTCAACAAAGACTGAAAATACTTCAGGAAACAGCACTGAATGCAATGTTTGAGAGCAAAGGCTCTGGTGTTCAGCTTACAGATAATACCACGAGGAGGGGGAGGGAGGCCAGACGAGCAGGAGTTTTCCCATGCACAAACAAAAGACAGGTGATCCCACAGAATATCACTCAACAATGTGCTCTGGAACCCTCAGATCTCAGGGCAGGCAAGAGGTCAACTGTGCCTTGCTGGAAAGGGCAGCACAAATTCCAGACCCTCAGAAAGGAAAGATGAAGATCCATACGGAAGAGCAAAGACATAAAGGACTGCTGGATTTCATACTGTAAGTGCCAAAAGAGAAACTCCTCCTGAGAATCCTCTCAGTTGTGAATTCATGTTTCCAGTGCAATATTAGAGAACTGTTTGCCAGTTAAGTATTACACTTGAAAAGGAGGAACAGACCTTTCTTTACTGCTTAGACAGAGTAATGAGAAAAGCAGTAAGGCATCATCTACTTCATGTCTTCCACCACAGGAGATTATAAAATAGGTCCTGTGCTTTTGGTAAATGACAGAGCTATTGCAGGACTGAAATCCTTGTGTGGTTCCATCACAGGACCGTTCAGCTCCAAAGGAAAAGCTGAGGACCTCTTGAAGATGCTGTGCAGCTGAGCAAGAGATCTCCAAAAATAACCCAGGTCACGGTGTCAAACCTGGTTCAGAATCTAGAGTTTCAGCTGTGCAGTCAGTATGCATGTGCACTCCTGAAATAATGCTCACACATGAGGGGTACCCTGAGTAATTCTGACTCATCCTACAATTCCTGCGCCTCCAGGGCAGGTTCTGTCTGAATGGCAATATATGGGAATATCAACTAATCACCGAATGCTGATGAGGTTGTGCTTCTTTGTGCTGAAAAGTCGCTCCTGTGGATGTTGTTTGGGGCTTTTTTTGTTAATTGTGAAGGCCTCAAAGTCTTGACCGCTGTTACACAGCACCACAGCTGAATACACAACAGTACAGACAGGAGTACAGCAAATTTCAAAGCATGCATAGGCAAATAGATCAATTCTGTTCACTCCCCTCATTCATGTCACCCAATGCATGCAAAGTTTCTGAGAAAAAGATCTTAGAAAAAGCCATGCAAGGGTAAAAAAAAAAATTAAAAAAAATACAAACCTGAGCTGTATATTAATTATTGGTTTAATTATTCTAATACATAAACACCCTCAACTGCCTGTGTTTTCTTTCATTATTATTATTGTTCTATAGCCTCAAGCTAAGAAATGTATGAAATTGAACTTTGTGACTCTTAACTTCCAAAATATATGTAAACTACATAGATTTTTTTGCCTTAAAATATGATGTTTAATTATCAGACAACTCAAATTTATCTACCAGAAATAATATAAAAATTATGGTAAATTACACATTTCATGATTTTCTATGAAAATGCATGTTGATACATATAAATGCACATGCATCTGTATATATAAACATGTATGCATTGATCTATGTGTATCTGTAAGTCAAAGTACACCCCTCAGGTTACATTTGCTACATCACTGCTTCGTTGAAATTCAGGAAATGGTTTACAGCACTGCTGACCTTACATGATTAGTTCTGAAAGGTTTACTTCTTTGTCACACTGATTTGTGGCAATCACCTTGCTGCTCTGAAGCTATAAATCTCTGCAGAGATCATAGAATGCTTCTCTATATATTGGTATGCTATCAGGAACAGTGATGATCATTTATACTGGTGTGAAAAGACAGGGAATGCTTAGGAGACACTTAGGAGTTCATTGTTCTCTGTTCAGATATTTCTGACTATGACTAGAGATAAAAAATATAAATTACATTTACATATTTATGAGCATTTTTCATGCAATATCTTCATTTTGATTAAAATGCCATCAATATCCCTACATTGCTATAATGCAACTCAGAAATCTAAGTACAAAGCACTTATAGTTTTATCTTTTTCCTAAGAACTTCCCAAATTAAAGCAATTAACAAAATACAGCATGAGCAGTGCTGATTGATAAACAATGCACTTAGGTGCAATTATGAAATTGTAAAGAACTAATCTATCATACCACAGGACCTAAAGATATTTTATTTGTTTGGAGAAGCAGAAACAACCTTGGGAGAAAATGCGTGGGCTGCAGAACCATGCAATGCAAATTGAAGGGTGCAGGCAGAAACTCACCTCTAGCTTTGTTCTTTGTAGCAGCCACTGGAAGCAAGGAAAAGATTGCACAAGAAGAAGAGAACAAAGATAGATTAGAAAGAAGTTTGAGCAAGCAAGAACACAGAGAAACTTCATCACTATCGATTCAAAGCTAACAAACACCGTTTCTAAGATTATTTGACCTATTTATTAGTGACACTGCTGTGCTGTGAGAGAACTCAGATCTATGGTTCTGTCAGAAACCCTGTGTTGAGAAGCTGGAAAATATATCAGAGTACACACTCAGGCATGGTGAGGGGTGCAGAAAAATCACAGATCATTAGTCACAAGTGGGTGAGAACACGTGCACACACGTTAGTGAATTCTAAAACTTAAAGCACAATTTGCCTTGCCAAAATTACCTTCTGAAGAACCTAAATCTTATGTCAACTCTTGCTCCTATTTCTTGAAACATCACTCCTGTGTGAAGCTGATGCAAATAAGCACCAGTTAATCTGCAGATAACCCAATAATTTATAATCTGCTGTACAATCACTATTTTTCTCTGTTGAAGCCCATATTTTCAGATTGCTCCTGCACCCTAATGCAGCATGCAAACCAAAAGGAGCAGATGATATTTCAACCAACAGTGACCAATGTTCAAACTCGGAGAAACAGGGACAGACACTACAGCCAGCCTTGAGTATCCTGAACAGTTTCATGCTGGTAGCTCTTCAGGCCAAACAGGGTAACAAAAACAAAGACTGTAATTTAAAATGTTTTACTAACAACCACTCCATCACCACAATAAACAGAACCTTCATTTTCTGTTTTCTGAGGCTCAGGGATAATGCTGTTGAAATAAAATATTACTCAGAACCCAATTAGAATGGAATCACTTTGTTAATGGAATCAATTAAATTACTCAAAAATATGCTATCCAGACCTCTCTAAATTCACAAGTACACTCTGAGAAGGCGTTCATTTAAGAGCATCTTCATGAGAAGGTAAAAAAAAAAAAACAAAAAAAAAAAAAAAAAAAAAAAAACAAAAAAAAAAAAAAAAAAAAAAAAAAAAAAAAAAACAAAAACCTCCCAAAATATGTCATTCCTCTTCTGCTGGCCCTTCTTGTAGGGCGGAACTACATTAACAATTCAAAGGCAGCTATGCTTGAGACCACGACACATGAAAGAAAAGGAGAAAGACCAAACCCTTTTCTGGTGTCTTTGCTTCTCTTGTTCATATCTAAAAGGTTTGTTTGGTTAGTTTGTTTTTATTTTTTTCTTTTTTTTGGTCTGGTCTCTCACCAGTCAGTCTTTACTAAAACAAACAAGGAGTACGTAGCAGTGAAAACCAAGTTGCCATATATGAAGAAATTGTTGAAAACCCAAAACTTTTAGCTTTATGAATGCATCAAAATATCAGTTTCCTAGCTGTTTTTTTTTTTTTTATTTCATCACTGATCCCTCCTTTACTTCCAGATTCACCATTGTGAGTAGTCAACATTCTCCTTGCAGTGAAAACAAGACAGAAATTCTGCTTTGGGGAGGCACAACGAGAGCAGATGCTCCTGCAGAGCTCTTTCCACGGGGCTGTTTAACGAGACGAGTTCACCTGCAAACCGCCCGTAAATCTGACACGCGCTAAAAATTGCTTGTGTAGTAAACAAAATTAATGATGCCATTCTAATTTTGTAAGAAGTGAACAGCTTCTCCTTCATGCAAATCTAAGTTGATAATGAATGCACTGAGCTCATCAACCTGTTCGTTTTCTTTTGCTTCCCCTTCTTTCCCAGTCCTGGGATTCACATCTACATGAAGGTAATATCATTTCTGGCCAGAATAATCACATAAACTCAACAAAGGTCTGGAGGAAACACTATCTCCCTGTCCCCACCAGAAATTTAAAAGCAACAGGAGACCTTCTACTTAGTTAAACAGAATAAAAAGATATATGTGAGTGTGTGTATTTATATATATATATATATATATATATATATAAATACAAATATTAAAAAGACACGTAAGCAAAATATTCAGAATATATATAAACACAGTTATATGCACATGTAGGTGATATAATTTGTGTATGGGCACATATATGCATGCATATCAAAAGAATCCACACATTCTTTGATGAGACAGCTTTATTTTGAAGCACGTGCACTAGACAGAGAATTATTACCTATCAGTAAATAAAGAAAAGATATAAATGAGGTTGTACATTATAATTGGAAGTAGGACAGGTTACTAGGCTTGTTAAGCCAATTATAACTCTCTGCAAAGCCACTAATAGAGGACTAGATGACAGCAACCTTCTTAAAAATGTCATGTTCAATACTTGTAAGTTTTCCCATTGACAGCATGGTCCAATTACAAGTCAATTCATAAAGTTCAAACTGCACAACAGCCAAATTAGCTGAAAATGGTCTTTCAAAATATAATTCTGCCTACAGAAGGCAACTAGCTGCAGCTGCTTCCATCTGATATTCAGCATGAGGGAAAATTCCCTTTCATTGCTACCACTGAGGAAAGTTTCTCTTTCTTTCAAAGCTGAAAGAATTTTCCTCACTTCCCTCCTTACTCTCCATGTCACTCTGTAAAGAGAAGAAAATTTTCAACCTAATCCATTATGTTTGAAAAATTTTACCCACCTCTTATTATTACACGAAAAGCCATAGAACACAAGCACAGACAAATGTTTTGAATGAGCATCATCAAGACTGAAATTTAGTAGAGGGAAGCCGAGATTTTGGTTGGAGCATCAGATAAGGGAAAACTCAGCTTTTTATGCCACTGATTTCAGTGACAAAAGACTGCAGGTTTCAACAAACAACATTTCAGTCAAAGAATCCACTTTTGCTTTAAATCTTCAGCAAGTCAGTTGATTTATCCACATTTCACATAACACATTCTCTTTTTTCCCACCTGGACTTCCTTGCTTGCTGACAAAAGAAAGAAACTCTTCAAGGCAGTGAGTCTACCTCACCTCAAAGTAGTATATGTATATACTACTACATCAACTGATTTGTAACAGAAATAAAATGGTTTAGGACTGGCCAGTAATAATTTTTGGGCACAATGGAACCTAAAATCTGGCATTTGCTGTATATGGCTGGCATACTTTCTTTGCCAATCAGTAAACTGATAAAAAGGAATTACTTCTGATATTTTCCTATGTTCAGGGTATCTGTAAAAAAATAACATTTATAAGGGCATTTTTCTTTAGCGACCCTGTCTTGTCTTTCTTAAGAAAATTATTCTGCACAGGGAGGCATACTACAGAAAAGTAGTAGAAAAGTGAACAGCAACCTTTTTGGAACTTAAGGAAAATTTTTAAAGACCAGTGAAGAAAGGAAGACCAAAGAAAGACCATATTTTCAAAAGTCAGGTTGAAAGGCATGACAGAGCTACTAGATTTCTAGGTAAGGCCAAGAGAAATAGAAGAGAAATAAATCTCTTCTATTTTCTCCAGCAAGGTTACAGAGTATTGTATTTTCTGAAGATTCTTGTGGGCACAGCATATGTAAAACAAAAGATTTGGCCACCAGGGAAAGATCTGTGAGTGAGGGGATCACAGAACAGCAAGAACCCAAGGTCAGGGATCTCAGGGGAGTCCCACTATGAGAGATCCAGAAAGGGGAGGAAACTGTGCCAGGTGCAGCTGAATTTCACAGAACTAATGCTTTAAGGGCATTTTTACATCAGAAAAGCAATCCTGCCGTGCTGCTGAAGCAATCTTTTTAAAAATCATTGCCTGAATGTAAAAACCTAGATTCAAATTTCAAAAACCCTAATATACCCTTGCTCTCAAGTATCAATAATATATTGTGCTTTATTTTCTGTGATACATCTTTCTGACTTCTTGCTTTTTGTATGCCAACAATTGTTAAATTACATTCTTTGATAAATGGTGGCTACAAGTTGTTCAATATTTTCTCCACACTCAGCCATCTCTACACTGTTCAATTTTGTAGACACTTTTAGACAGATTTGATATAGCTTTTATTTTAGTTTTCTCTTTTATGTGATTTATTATTCGATTTGGAGTTTTGTCTTTTGTCTTTGGAGAAAACCACATCCGTCCAATTACTTCAATAGCTCAATAAAAATAAAAAAAAAAAAAAAAGGGAAAAAGCATTTCCCCCAGATACCCAGCTAACCTAACCTTTTATTTCAAAAAATAAGGGGAAACAAAAAGGAAAGTGAAAGGTTTGAGGTCAGGCTTGTTCTCATTTCACCTATTGGATGCACTAAGATAGCAGACAGAGTAACAAACAGGAAAATATTTAAATTTTATAATGACTAAATACTCTATTCAACAAAAAAATAGATGAAAATCACATTCATAAAATACCGTGCATTGATTTTTTTCCCAAATACAGTAACCTGCAGTTCCAGCAATTCTGGAGGTCCTCTCATCTTCAATAAAAAATGAACACATCACCAGTCATATGGACGTATTTATTCATCTGTATTTTTACTCCAGCCTTAAAACCTTTCATGATCATGGGCTATGAAAAATGATCAGAGAAGCAGCATAAATAAACATCCCCCACCCCACAAAGTGTGAGGAAACAAACAGCAACAACTATACAGCCCTGCTCCTCAACACATCCAACATATAATTCAGATTTCCAAGGAGGGTTTTTTGTTTGTTTGTTTGTTTTAAATATATTTTTACACTGCCTACATTTAGAATTTTCCTTTTGATTTTAGGATGATGATTACAAGAACTGCATTTTTTCCCTTTGGATAAACTGACGGATTATCACTGATCATTTAGGTCACCTAAATGCCAGCTCTGAATCTCTGAGTGGAAAAGCTCCTCTGTGTGACAGAAGGCCTTAGCAGGATCATTTCCTCCAGAAAATAATGCAAATTATTAGGCTCTCACACATGAGAGACCCATTCAAACAAAGATACCCACACGTGCTGCAATGCAGAATCTTTCCCACCCTCCTTTTGAAAACCAGCACATTTTCCAAAAGACACTGAAGGAGAAACAAACCACCACTATCACCTGAAATTAATGGTGAGAATTTGAATCTCCTGAATTCAAGAAGACACTGCTGTTTAGACTTGAAGAGGCCAACAGATGACACAAAACCATGGGATCTTGGGAGCTCTTATAGCTTTGGATATAGTTGAAAAACTGGATACACTGGCATAGATAAATTTGTTTGCTTCTGATTTTCTGATCTTTCCCTCGATTCCCTTTATTGCTAAGCCTTTGCATTTTATAGTGAATATCATTTTTATACATAAGTTCTGCACACTCTTCTCATGGAGATTCCTAAAATATCAGATAGTGGCATGTGCAGATATTATCCGAATGCATATATTCCTAGATAAGCTTTCCTCTCTTTATGTATACAGGCATTAAAAATCTGTGCAGTCATGCATTTGTAACTAAATGGAATTCAAACACGTGACCTTCTTTTAGTCTATTAATTCTGTGTTCTATCTCTGCAGTGTTGTATGTACAACACAAGTTCCTAAAATCAGGTAATTTCCCTCAGAAACATAAAATCGTCTTGAAAATACAACTGAAAAAGGGACAAAAATGCAAATTGGAAGGATTGTGAGGATGTCAGCACTGATTCCTGTGAGTTTGAAACATCATGAGTTATCTTTGGACCCCTCCTAACAGATTGCCCAACATATTGCTACAGCCTTTGGTGATGGGGACCTCAAAACCTCTCCAGATCGCCTCTCTCTGTGCACAGTTGTCCCTCTCAATAGTAAATTGTTTTGCTGACATATAACTTAACCATTATATGTAGGACACTGCAATTCCTTCACCCTGCTCATGCCTTCCAGGAGTTCAAATTACAGAATGCGTATTTCTTTAATCTAACTCTTTGCAAACTCGAAGATTCATTATTCCTCTTGTATGCTTAAAAATAATCTAAACATTCTCAGTGTAAGTTTTTCAACTTTCACTTTATTGCCTTCCTCAGTTTTAAAAATGTCACTAGATTATCACATGCAACAACATTTATTATGCTATACTAATCACAAAATATTGAAAAACTCCAATATTCTTTCTGAAAAGTAGGGTATAAATATAGTAATTTTATTCTCAATACTCATTATGACTGGCATGATGGAGATCAGCAGAAGCATCTTATAATCTAAACATCACTCGAGTTCGGGATTCCAGCTGCAGCTGATTCACATGAGCAGCTGGAAACACACAACACAATATATTACAGGAGAGTGATAATAGGAGATGAATATAATCATGCCCTAAAGGATCCTCTTAAAAATACTGAGATAAGATTATTTGCCCGTCCCAAAATGCCAACTTTATGCATGTTTTAATACAGCTGAGCATGTGACTTCTACAAGAGATTGTTGCAACTAAGCAATCTTATCATAAGATGGGTTTCCGTAAAACACCAGAGAAATTTCACGTGAAAATAAGTAATTTAGTTCATGAAGAAGAGTAAATATAATTTTTGTATTTCATTTTACCAAGGTAACAATGTTTTAAGAAGCATGCATAAAAAAAACTCTCGAGCAGCAGAATTAAGCACTGCCATAGGCTTTAGGCAGGGTTGTGTCAGGCAGAGATACAAGTCCTCAGTTCTGCTCTCAGATCTCTTTCACAGTTAATTCAAAACTTAAAACAAATATTTGAAAAGCTTTGATATTCATTCATTCACCCCCTCAAAAAAGCTATCAAAATTGTTATTCATACAGAATGTGTATACACACACAAACATTTTCAGTTTCTCTGTTTTTGTCAGGTCTCCAGATTAAAGAGAAAGGAAAAGATCCTCCTTGGAAACACTTAGCAAAGTACTTAATTGTTTGTCATCAGGTAACTGTGACTGGGCAGAAGAAGCTGTAAGCAGTGAGCTTTTGTTTCTTGTCACATCTGCAGATCAATACATCCAAGCCACCTCAAACAATGCCTTGTCCATTTTACTCAATCCAGGAGCAACCTGTGACATTCCTGCCTCACACAGGTTTGGTTTTTGATAAGGTACCTGCTATCATACATTATTAAAAATAAGAAATTTCCTGGGTCTACTGTGCTCGTATACATTCCTTTCTGGTCACAGTCCACAGGTCTGATAACCCACAAAAGTTTAAGGGTTCTTATATTTGAAATTAAGCTCCTATGCAACCTGCATGAAATTTAAAAAACAAACCAACAACAACAAAAGCCCAACAACAACAAAAACAAACAAACAACCAACCACCCAAAAAACCAACCCCAAACCCATATCATCCAGAGCAAGGCATATAAACAGCTGGGATTCTCCTTATATTACCTCTGCTCACAACTGAATCATCTGCTGGAAGCTCTAAGATGGTTATCAAAAGGCTGCTGGTGGTTTTTGCAAGGTAATCTTCCCTATTTATTTATTTATTTTAAATTATAGACCTTGGTATCTCTGTATAAGAAGTGTTACGTCACAACCATACAGATCATCTGTAGCAAATGTTTTCTTAACGAGGTTAATCTATTTATTAAGGACCACTGGAGCAATGCTCGAAGCATGTGGAAATAAGCACATGTCTTAAAAGGCAGACAATTAAAATATTAAATATAAAAATAATTATTTTTTTATTCCCCAAATATTATCCACTTTTCCAGATACTAAGAGACAAAGTTAGATAACTGACAAGATTGTTGAAAAAAATACCATAATAAACTCAGTGCAGACTCAAACAATTGGATTTTCTTAGGTTTAAATGGACATCTACAACCTAAATCTAAGTACTTCTATAACTGAAGAATTGGCATTTCAGATTCTCTAACAAACCAAATATTGTATTTTTAAGACCCCTAAATACAAAAGAATAACCCCTTACCCCAAAATAGTACTAACTACAGTCAAATGACTCTGTTTCAAACACACAGTTTGTCATTTATCCTGAGAAACACGGTAGGAAAAGAGAAAAGACATTGCATAATGTATGATTCATTTACAGTATCTATCTAAGTTAGATAATGGGGATAAGTTTGGATAATGGTGAACATAAGGTGAACCTTTCAACTCTATCATAATGCTATTAGTGAAGCAACATTAAAAAAAAGAAAACCCAAACCTCTTGTTTTTAAAGTGTTTTACTTTGTCTTTTTCTGCTTTTTCCTACTAGTTCAAGAAACACGGGTGAACTGCAAAAAAACCCCATTGAGACTGCATGCTATACCCAAATTTCAAACAGTTGACTGCAATTTATCATCTGCTACTCATAATCATGCAAGAAAGTAAGGATAAGTACTACCTTTTTCTTTATATGTGGCTTTACAACAAAGGACTCCAATACAGGAGACAGAAAAATCATAATACCACTCCATTTTCTCAGCCAATATGGAATTTGATACCTACAATGCTGCTTTGGCAAGACCTACTCAGCAGGACTTCTGTAGATTGAATGAGACTTGTACATGAGGAATTATTTTTATAGGAATTCACTGTCCAGAGATAAATTTCAACCTTACCATTGAACATTTTGACCTGACAGCATGTTACATCAAATAATCTGAACTTTCACCTGACTATAGGCATGAACTTAGAAATCAACTTCTCATAATAAAAAACAAAACCAACACTATTTCATTTCCTGTATATAGTTCTAATCTTACCCTAAAGTTTTAAATATGTATGTGTGTTGAATATACAAACTACTGGAGTCAACTTCTCCACAATTTTCTCAGTTATGAAAAATACAGCTGAAAATTCACAAATTGAAGCAATTCACTTTTCCAGACTTATGATTTCATGCCCCTCCCCATTTTTTTATCTAAAGAAACACAAGCCAATAATTAAAATGAGATGGAGGAATGAATACCAGAATCTACAAGCATACACCTGTGTACTCAGAATATGAAAACTCATAAAACCGCCATTATGTTGTCAGATAGAAAAAAAAAGGCAGTATTAAATTCAGAATTTCAAACATTGTTTAGAAAGCTTAGAAATGAAAGTTTCGGGAAAAATTGTTCCAAATATTAAACTTTTAATATTGACAAGAGCCCCATTTTGATTTGCTCTGAGCATTAAACACATTTCTATTCCTTCTTGAATTAAGCTGCCCCTGTACTGAAACTGTAGGTAAGAATCATTTAAGAACTAATCTGTGTTTACAGCAGATGTACACACTGGCCAGAGCTCAAAACCAGACCAGATACATTTCATGAACAGCTCAGTTTTGCCAGAAAGTCGTCAAAATAAGACGTTTTAGAGAAGAAGAAGATGTTTAAAGAAGAACATCTTTAGCAGGGTGTGTATTCACAGTGAAAGTTTATTCAGCACAAGCAGCTGGCAAACAGACACATCAAAAATGGTCCATGGACCACCATAGATGCAGCCCCAAACAGGAGCTTCTGAGTGACTGCTGGAAACAAATGAAGGGAGAAAAACAGCATTCTGCAGGTTCTGCTGCTTTGGTGGAATGAAGAGAAGACCAAAGGATTTTGGCTTGTACGTAACACAGGATCTTTAAAAAGTGAGTCTGAGACAGGTGGCGAGTTAATACACTAAGCTACGTTGAAAATTATAGATTTTCAACTTTAAAAAAATCCCAGTTCTTCAAAGCCAACAAGAAAAATTAAAAAAACAGAGAGGTAAAAAGAAATGTGTACAGTCAATGGAAAATGAAAAATGATAATGTGGAAAGATGATACCATGGAATACTTTTGACAAACTTTTGAATAATATCAGAAAAAAATACCATTTTAGGAAATTAAAGACTAAGTATAGTCAGAGTGATTATCTACAGAAAGTGATATAATAATATATTATATTATTATATTATTATTTTATATATTATTGATATATATAATATATAAAATTACATATTATTGTATCTTCAGGTAATTCTCTTCATTAAGACCTAGGAACTAAACTTTTCTTGCTACTCCTGCAATGATGAATGTGTACAGTGAAGAGATGATCTGTGCACTCTGTACATTTCTGAACTGCACAGCAGCTGCATGTTGAGTCTTCAGAGCACTTTGACTCCCAGTGGGAGTTTTGTAACGCCCTGGAAGGACACATGCCAGGCAAACCATTATTCCAGGTAGTCCTCAGTAATGCAGTCTGAAACCCTGCTGAAAAAACAAACAAACAAATCCCAAAAATGGACACACACACACACAGCTCCCACATCCCTCACTGCCCCAGACACCAAACCAGTCTGCAGGGCAAAAAATCAAGACACTGCTGGGTATTTCTAACTCGTTCCTTGATATCTCTGCTGACATGTGTCTTCTAGACCACATTATTACACAATTACACTGAGCTAAACAAGCACTCAGACTCCCTTTAGAGCAGAGCAGTGTTTATGTGCAGTGTTCAGCTTCCATCATTACCAGAAAGGGAGGAAATATTTTGGAAGGCCACCTGTTTGTAGCAGAAACATTGAACAACAAAAGACACCGAGCAAAGGAATGTGAAAAGGAGGGCGGTGTTGCTATTTTTGGCTGGCTGTCAGGGCACAGCCCAAAGACATTTGTAGTTCAGTGAATGAGCACAGAAGAAACTCCAGATGTTAACAAGCACCTTGCAAGAGTCAACCAGGTGCCTAACAACTGAGTGCATAGCTCACCAAATATTGCAGGCATGTTCTTGCCTTGCACACCTCTTGGAGCCCACCAAAGCAGGCAGGAAGAACAGAACATCCCCACTGTTATCCCAGGAAACTAAAGCAGTCTTTCAGGACCATTCCTGATCATCTCAGCCACATTTAGCATAATCCTTGCAGTTTAGAAGAAGTTTGCACATCCAGTCAGTCACAGCATAAATAGAAACTGGCAACACAACTATGTCTACTCCTCCTTAAAAACCTCATACGCCTTCTTTTCAAAGAGATTTATGAATAATGGGAACTAAATAATTCATGGCACTGCTGATGCCAGTCCAAATAGCCTCTTCCTTTCTAAGGTTTCAGTTTGTAGATGTGTGATCAAAAGCCTTCATCAGTCATGATAGTGGCATTTGTACTCAGTCCAAACAAACTGTATTTGCATCTGAATGTTTCTCATTGAAATGAGAGACGTAATATGCAAGCCAAGTTCCAACTAAAAGGCATTTTTCGCTATTTAAATTCAGTCAAATTAAAGGCTGAATGCAACCTAAAAGGTCTGCTCTCAGAACAGTAATTTGACACACCATAAATAAGACACATGCTTTTGTTAAGCGGGTCTCAGCACTTGTCTAAAAATTTTACACAGCATCCCAACAGCGCTGCCTCTTGAGGGATAATGGATGAAAGTCCCACATGAAAAGGAAGGAAGTAAACAGAAAACCCACTGGCAAGCAGTGCAAAGGTTTAACCTACTCATACACAGCCAGGTGAAATCACAGACCCATGTAGGTTGGAAGAGACCTCTGAGAACATTGAGCCCAACCTTCAAAATCAAGTAGGTAAAAGCAGTTGCTCTGTGAAGGCAACACCACCATGAAAGTTCTTGCAACTACGCTTTTAAGCAAATGGGTACATCTTGGACACCAAATTTGCACCCTGTTTTATTAATCCTATTGATCAGTAAAGTGAGGATCACTCTTTGCCAGGTCCATTGCTCATGTTGGCTACTACACTGAAAACTACCACAAGAGTCCCTCAAAGGAATTAAAAAAAAAAAAAAAAAGTCCACAAAGACTTCAATTAGCAAATGGAGAAGAATTTGACGTCAGCAAGGGAAAAAGCTCTAGGATCAGATTAAAATTCTTGCTCTTGCCAAGGGGCAATATATACAAATATATACAACTCTCATAAATTGAGGTCAATACTAATTTAAAAAAAAACTATTAGGAGCCTAGAATGTCCTGAAATGAACCTTAGTAGGGATAAACAACATAATTCTTTTAAATTGTCATGGGGGCTTACTGTAAATCCTTTACATTTTTACTTTTTTTCTTCTAAATTTTCGTGAGAGACTCTGCCTATTGTATATAACAATGAAAAGATTTGATCAAAGAAAGAAGCAAAATATTATGTATGACCTCACACTGAAACATGTCACAGCCCACCTTGTTTGGAGTTTTTTGCTCAGTTTAGTTGGCTTTACTGATTTTTTTTTTTCAAGTAAGAAAAATGTATCATTTTTATTTGCAGATATAAGAAGCATATGAATCAGTTATCCAAAATTAAAATCTTAATTTTAAAGTCCTTAAATTTAATTTAGTAATTAGTATATGCACTTTACATGAGACACGCTACAAAGAGCCCAGTGATGCTCATATTAATTAATACACAATTTATTTAAATACTTAAGTAAGGCATGATTTTAAGGTAACACTAATTCTGAAAGGAAGAGTTTGTCTGAACAAAAGGTAATAAAAAGAAGAGGAATGTACTCTAGGAATGAGACTATTCCACAGGTCCTCTACAGACTTCTCAGGAAAACAGCAGGGAATGGCTCGTGGCAGACTGGCACAGCACAGCACCAACTCTGTGAATGCTAATGAGCAAAGCCAAGGAAAAATGCTGGAGCATCAGATATTGGAAGATGACAGTGATGGGGGCAGATGTAGAAAAATGATTATCAACTTCAGACCCCTAGAGCAGCATGAATGAAATCACATCCTTGTGTTCAGGGAAATAAAACAGGCAACTTGGATAGAAATAAAGACAGCCTTTAATTATCTAAAAGTAAATTGGGAGCAGCCCATGATAATTCAGAAGTGGCGTTATTATAGAACACAATGCAGAGTTAATTCAGAAATCAGTTTGTTCAAAAGCATCAAAAGCTGGGTTTAATAATAGACACAATGAATCAGAAATGAAGAAAAGCTCAAGACAGAAGATTATTGAGCAATTTCAATCATATTATTAGATTTACAGCTAAACAGTAGCAAAGAACCTGTATGTTAGAATTATTTAAATAAAGGAAAACAATACTTTGGATTGATGAGGTCCAAAAGTGTCAAGAAATGAACTTTTACAACATTTTGTCCAATTATATTTCAGAGATGTTTTGTTATGTTTTTACCAAGCCAAAAGCTAACTTTCCCATTCCTTCATCACTTTTAAAATAAAGCAAATGCTGTCTTATCACAAGACCAATATATCTTTTGAATGAAAACAAATGCTTTAGCACCAGAAAAGGTGCTACCTTCTGATATTTCTACTCATATTCCTTAAGATTTCCTTCAGCAAATTCTCTTATTTTTTCCATTTTATAATTGAAGTGTATGATTATAATGGGAAAGCATGGAAAGAGCACAATCAAATTATCACATGATTACAGGCAATACCACTGTCAAAGCAAAAATAGTGGCTGACTGCAAGTTTAGTCAGAATGACTGAATAATTTATTAAGTGCTATACAACTGAACTTTTGTGAGACCCGTGATCAAATTTTACATATAAAAGTAGAACAGGCAAAGAAAATACTGTAGTGCCATATCTTGTTCTGTATACACCAGAAATTAACAGTTTAAAGGGGTTTTTACTGGTTTTGTTTGCTTTTTAAAGGAGGAGAATAAGACTGTGTTGTTCAGGCAAACCCCAGCCTTAAATCTTTACAGCTAAAATAAATATTTTTGGAAATATTCTTTTGTCCATTCAGTTTAGTTTTTGATGATCACCTTAGTACAATTGGTAAGGGTTGCTCTGAAAACAGGCAAATAATATTAAGGTGAACACCAGACACTGGCATTCTAATAATGTGGATCAAGTCTGCCTAAGAAGAGACTGACCAAAACTAAATACCTAAACCAAGTTTGATGATATTGTTCTGAAGTCAGGGAATGGATCAAGACAGACACAGCAACTTGACACCCTGCCTGTTATCACATGAAAGAGAAATGTTTCTCATTTCTCCCCTCATACAACTACAAAGACCACATAAATACTTGGTTGACCTGTCAGATGGGACATTAACAGTAAAATGCATTCTCATATATTTTAGCACTGATTCCCAGTAAGGAAAAAAAGTAGCTCTAGGATAAAAAGAATAACATGGAAAAGAGGATCCTTCAAATTACGATTTCTGAAACCCACACAAACATGAGCTGCAGACTGTTTTATCCCACCTTCCTCCTCTGCTTTAACCCACAACTGAAGTACACATACAAAAAAGAGAGATTGCCACAGCATTTTCTTTGCTTAACCATTATTTTGACATGCTTAAATTCATAACAATGCTTTCAAGAAGAAAAACAAACCAGCTTCTATAGTAAGCACATTGTCTACCCAGCAACACTGAGAACCAAGTACTCTAAGAAGAATATTGTTTACAACTGCAATTTCAAATTAGATTTCCCTCAAAGCAACAAAAAAGAACGCTGACAAAAAAGTGTCACTCAAGGTAAAATGCTGGTATCAGTTCTGAGAGAATCTGTCAACCAGAAAGTAACACAAGTATAAATATTTGGTCTCTAAAACAACTTATGGCAAATATACAAGTGCTAAAAACATATCAGACACAGAATATTTTTCTTTTATATTCTGCATTTCTAATAGTGTAACTAGGAACAGAAAATATCATTTTCACAGAGGTAACATTACATGACCTTTCATATTTCATCGTATGGCAAACAATTCCAGAGATATTTTCACTACCAAGTATTCCTCTATGTAAGCTGAAATATGTAACATACAGATAAAATAGATATCAGTGACAGATGATCAGAAAATGTATTGGAGACAATGAAAAAATTCTCCTATGATGATTATATTCCTATGTATGTTTATATATATTTGTTGAAAATTACCAATTTTAGTCAACATATGTTTTCCCTCTGTGATTGTAGCATTTTGTTTCCTTTAATGACAAAAGTTTTCTATTATTTTTGGTTTGTGTTCTAAGCAAAAGAAAGCAACCAATCTTTCAATTGATTTTATATGGTTTTCAATCAGAACTGTAATATCCCATTCAAAGAGAAAGGGCAAGAAGGGAAAAAAAAATTGGTCTGTGCAGCATGAATGAAGGAAAAAGTATTTTAACAAAAAGTATGCATGTAAGAAGAAAATTCAGGCTAAAAAGTCTAATTCCCACTAAATATGACAGGGATATTTCTATTGACTTTAGTAAGCTATGAATCAAGCCATAATTATACCATTAGATCACTGAAAGAAAAATAACAGTGATTGAGGAAAAATAAATGGAAAAAAGGAAATAGCCCTAGAATAACCCGTATAATCTGATATCAACCTTGGCTAGGTGAAATTGCATTTTTCAGCATCCTGTAATGCTGCAATTATCAGTAGTCACATGCACATATTATTATATACTTAGCGGCCAAGATGGATGATTACTGCACATTATAGACTACTGATAAAATAAATTAACCGAGAAATGTTATCAGAGAGAATATTCACCACAAATAAACCCAATTTCTTCAAAGACCTGCTACCCAGACAAAGTGATGACTCGCACAATAAGAGCCCAGAAGCAACAGACAACCAACACTGTCACAGCACACAGCCACCACACAAAGCTGACAGAAGAAAAACATTTATTCAAGCGTAGAAAACTCTTTGTTGTGCTCGATTTTGGGAAGGGTTAAAGCACCTGCTTCAGAAGAACACAGGGCCATTTATACATATTTAATTATAGGTAAAATAGACAGATGAAGGTCCGCTTCAAGCTTAGTGCCACGCTGAGTGCACAGTCATCAAAATTCCATGAAAATCTACATTAACAATAATCCCAGGTAATTTAAAAACATGAAACTCAAAGCACTGGAGAAGACGTTAAAGACATAAAAGTATAATAGTAATAAGGAGCATTAAATACCAGAAGATAATAATCTTGACATCATACATTTTTTTAACATTAAGCCTTTTTACACTGGGACCATTTTGAATTAAGTGACCATAAATCTGGGTGAATGTTCCTTTCCTCCATCCAACCCCCAAGCACTCGTGACTCCCCCTTCCCTTTTATGCCAGTACATTTCAAACTATGTGGAGAATGCAATGAAGGAACTAACGTAGCTGAAACCCATTTCTTTGCATTTCTGTTGTGACTTCAGTTCTCTTTTTGAATTTAATCAGCACCTGAACTGCTTCATTCCACTTAACTGTGATGTAATTCACTCTCACAAAAGCACATACTGACCTTTCCCCACACCTTTAATTTGAAAATGTTTTATAAAATGCATTACATTTAATAACAGAAACACTAAATAGCTCTCAGATAGAATCCACACCTTGTCTCATAAATAGAAATTGACGCTAACATGAGAAAAACAAACGAAAATAGCAACAACTTGAAACTTTCAGCATCCGCACACAGGAGATGTTTAAGATGATGTTAATTAACTCAGTGAATTTGCTGAATTTGATTGAAGGTTACCTTTCAGGTTTTAGCTTTAGAAGAACATACTTTTGACAGATCATAAAGATGTTATGGTATCAGTAATATAGCAATTTCAGACAGATCACAAGATTACGATAAATGATAGACTTCTTGCATATTTGGACTGAACTGGACCAAAAAGAAGGTGAGGAGCTGGGGGGTTATGGGAGGATGAAGCCCAGTTAACACATGTAATTGGTCAATTAATTTATCAACTGTGAAAAAAGTATAATAAAATAATGAAGGACATAGTTAAAATAACCAATTTCTATTGAACTTTATATTTATACCCTGAGTGTGAAAAATCTGCTTCTGTGAAATGATGCTAAACTTTCAACTGCAAAAAGGAGCCAATTTCCAAGGCAGTGTTTAATTAATGTATGGAGTTACTGCTGTGAAAGTTCATTGAGACAAATACTAAAGCTGTTTTTTTTAAGGGTTGGATAATTTTCTGATGATAAACAACAGTGGCAGCTTTTTAAGCAAAGACAATGATTGCAAGAGCAATTAAATCTCATGCTTCAGGGTACAAAATAGAATCCCTTTGCCCCAAGTCCAGCTTGAACTATTACTAATAGCATTTTTTTCAACCCATAAATGTAAATTCTTAGGTCAGCTGTGTTATTTGGCCACCTTTTAACCTGTTAGCCACAGCCAAGAGAGATCCATGGGTTAACTCAGTATGGAAGTGGCTGTGTTTCCATTTTTTTAAAATATATTTGGGCACTGGCAGTGCACCAGATATGCATTATTTCCTGTTGTAATCTTTCTACACTTTCCTCTGTGCTAAAACATTTCAATAAACTCAAACTTGAGAAAATGTGAATAGGAATCATTTATCCATCAAAAAACAATAAAAAGGGGGCAAAGTGGAAGGAAGGACATGCATGTGTAAAGTCATAAAATTGTACAAAATTTGACTGTCCTTTCATTGTCCACATATTTAGCAGAAAAAATAATGAGTCCAGACAACACATAATAGTTATTGTAATAGTTCAAAGTCCCTTACAAAGACAAGAAAAACCTACAAAGTTCTTAGCATCTTGTACTTAGTTTTAAACAACTAGAGAACCTCGGGGTTTCATGCAAAAAAGAAAAATTTAAAAAAAAAAAAAAAAAAAAGAGAGAGAGAGAGAAAAAAAGTCAATTCCTGATCACTTTTAGACACCTAATATACACATTAAAATAGGAAAAGCAGTTTAAAAACATTGCTTGAAACCACTAAGCCCTAGAAGTAGACATTCCCCAGAGTGGCTAACACAACTCCTAAAGGAAATGGTGAGTGAAACAGCACAAAGCCAATCAAGCAGGGGAAGCCCATGCCATACTTCATGATGAGAATTTTTGGATTTTTGGTGCTTTGCAAGGCAATAATTCCATGGACAGCCTGCACAGAACTGCACCCCACTGGCAGCTGGCCCACACCTGGAATCCAGGTGGCTCCATCATCGATTCCCTCTCATCTCCACTGCCAGGACATTCATCACTGAGGAGCCAAAGCTGAAAATCCCCAACTCCTGAGGTGCCCCTGGGCTGTGCAGGGAGGCTGCTCAGAAGGGGCACTGGCTGTTTTCTTCCCAATTACTGCACAGGGCAGCCAGGAGAGCTGCTCACTCTGAGAGCAAGGCCATGAGCTTCCCCAGCCTCTGCCAGTATCTGCTCTCACAAACAAGTGACAGCAGCAGTGACTGCAAACAGTTTGCAGAACCCCTGTAACAAGGACCTGAGTAAATGCATTTCGAGTTAGATTCAATATTCTCCCATGTCCCCAAGGCTTTCAGAAGTTGCTGTCTGCAGCCACATCAGCACAATGTGCCTGACTTACTCTGTCTGCAGTTTCTGTACTCTATCAGTTATATCATTCAGAGTTCATATAGTAAAAAACAAATAAAACCCCTCACCAAACAAAACCAAAACAAAAGAAAGCCACAGGAATTCACCTTCCTTCCGAACAAGCTTCAGCTCAACTATGGAAACATGACAAAATTAGAAAACTAAACCAAGAGCTTTTCTGAAACAGTCCCTTCTATTTTTTTACTCGATAATTAAAAGCAGTTATCTACAATTACAACAACAACAACAAAAAAAAAATCTAAAAATTCCACCTCGCTCTTGTTGTTGAAAGCAATAACAATAGGTTTAGTTCTAACAGACTAATAGTTATCCTATCTATTTGGGCTTAAGAGTGACCTTCAGAATTATTAACAGATCTATATAAAAGACAGTTTTCAGCAGATACCCAGATTCAGAGCTTTGTTCATTCACCAGACTGAAATTCAGGAGCTTGATCAAAACATTTTCTCTTACGGTAGCTGATTATTTAATTTTATTCTAGGGATTATAAATTAACTTTATGTCAAATGTAGAAGAAAAACATACATACATTTATTTTTAGTGTTTAGTTTCCTATATCTCTGATAACAGCTGCATAACTGAAAATGTTTTGTCCAGGAATTAGACCAAATGATTCCTGAGGTCTATCCAACTTAAACTGTTCTGTGACTGATGAAATTCCTGTTACAATGCAAGAGGAACTTCCTCCACTTTGTAGGCAGAGGAAAAATATTTTATTAAATCAGTTTGTAGACATGGAAAAAGGTAACATGAATTTACCATCAACAACAAAAAAAAAAAGACCAGGAAATAAAAGTGGATCAGTAAAGTGGGGCTAGCTCAGAATTTTCACTCTTGCTGTTCCTGAGGCTGTGAGGCCTGTAAAAAATTAATCAGTGTGCAGTCAGCAGAGTGTGGCAGTGGCTCATCAGAAAACACTGTCATCCATTCATCTTCATCTGTGTTTTATAACCCCTTTAAAATCCAAGCATCATTTCTCTCTTGCACTAAGTGTGAGCCCAGACGTGCCAGCTTCAAGGCTGGCACAGCAACACCCAGGGCAGGGAGGCTGCTCTGAGAGCACTGGAACCACCGCTGCTGCCTGCTTTTCTTCAATTAATTTTACTCATGTGCTATCATGGAATCCTCGGGTGAGAGTAGCTGGCTACCCCAATAGCTGGTTACCCAAGGAGAGGCAATCCTCTCCTTGGAAAATGTCATTATCATGGGCTGTTCTTGCAGAAGATGGAAAAGTTTCTTCATGAGGGCAGCTGAACACTGGGACGGGGTGCAAGAGGAACTCAAGAATCTCTGGTTTCTTGGAGATGCTCCATTTTACATGCACTGAACTCATCTTCAACTCTCCACTTCTCAACTTCACCTTGGGTATTTTACTAACAAATTACCTAACAGGTACACTGAAACACTTAATAGGACTTTTGATCACAGGAGAAAAACAATACTTTATCTCCCCATACAATTACAGTTCTTCTAATATTTACTAATTGCCATGATTTGTGAACACCTAGAGGAGAAAATAATAAAGCTATTCCTGAATTATATTAGGATATAGAGATATTATTCTTGATAGAATTAAGATTTGAATAGGCACAGAACCTTGCATATAAAAGGAATTTTTCCCCCTCTGGTGGCAAATTAAGAATTTTTATAGGAAGCAGCCTTTTCTTTTGCATTACAAACTGGTTATTAGAGAGATGATACACAGTTTCAATAGATTAGAATGAGATAAGAACAGTATTTGCTCGTTAAATTGTAACTATGTTCTCCATGGTTAGAACTTTTAAATTGCTTATTCATTTTACACAAAATTGCAAACCAGTTTATGTTAAGGGCGATTTACGGTACTAAGCAAACACTGAGGCATCCCAAACCCAAGAGTTTGGCAGCCTGAAGACCCAAGAGACTGAACAGTCTTGCACTGCCTTTTACCATCAAACTGTTCCTCAGAGTAGCCAAGTGTAAAAGGGTGCTAAAAAGCAATTTTGGGCACAGATGATGGAGAATTCTGCTAGAAAGATAGTAAGATTTTTAGGAAAGCTCTACAGCTACAGAGGTCTCAAACAGTTGCATTTCATGGAGTAGTAAAAAACCAAGTGAACTCCAGTGCAAAGTTTACCTGCTCCCCCTGCTGTAATGGCAAAAACTCTGTTATACTGTCACAACAGAAAGTGCCCTCCACTCTTTCCAAGACTGACTTGATCCAGCCAGACCACCTCAGACACAGCCAGAGACCCTCCTCACACCACACCAAGACCAGCAGCAGCCCAGAACACAGCACTGCTGAACAGTGCCTTTTATTAGCCATTTTTAGGAGGTTATGCTCATCACCAAATGCTTCCACAGTATATGTGATCCAGATTACTCAAGTATTTATGTTTCTGTCAATGCTTTTGCTAAAAATTCATCAATGTACTTAATTTCCACAGCCACTTAACAAGTTCTATGGTATTGGAAATGTCATGAATTCTCTCCCTGTTGTTCCATTTCTCTCTAAAAATACACCCTCCTGACACGCTCTCTCTCCCTAATAAATAACAGTCAAGTTCCTGCCCTTCAGGGCTGCAAAATATGTATTGCATCAAGACACATGTTAGATTACAGGTAGTAAGACTATGTTTGTCTTCCTATGTAATTGCAACTAAAAAAAAACCCCCAAACCAAAAATGAAACAAATACATGCACAAAAAAAAACCCCAAAAAACCTTATTTTTAGAGAGATTTATAAGAGCAAGAACAAGATCAATATTTTACGTTTGAGGTTATTAAATTTCTATTAAAGAGCCTATTCATCAAAAGCATCTACACATGTATTCTTCCAATTTTTAATCCACTAAAGACACACATGGCACTATGTGAGTAGGTCAGAAAAGCAAAGAAAAATATCCCTGGGAATGGCTACGGGTGGCAGTTTAACACTGGTATTGATTAAGCACCAGGAATATGCTGGAAGCTGACAGAAAAGGCTCCTGACTGTAGAAATCAATGCAAGATGAATCTGCTCTTTTTCCTTGCAGATTGGGGAATTGCTCTGTTGGGTGTAAAGACAGGATTCCAGCACTGAGCACACCCTGTGTGTCTTCATGGTCCTGTTCCATCCCTGTCCTGCTTCTTCCTCATCCTCATCCAATGTAATTCTGGCTGCTCTGGAATAAGGGGCCTGGCTTGGAACACTTTGGGTGAGCAGGATGGGAGGATGTGGAAAGGGAAGTGTTCTGTGTTTATGCCACTGAAACCTCACTGAGATGCCTGACTTTCAAAACACAAAACAAACAGAACTCCAAAAAACCAAAATCAAAGATTTCTTAAAAGTAGAAAAAACAGAGTCTTAGTTTAGGCTTCCTCTCCAACTTGCCCTTTTTAGAATCTGCCTCTCAGTCTATTAAAGAAGCTCTTAAAACTCACGCTTATGGGGGGAGGTGATATGGATATTTCCTCAAATGTGCTTATAGCATTAAAGTTGGTTTTGTGCGTGTGTGTTTTTTTTTAAGACTCTGAGGACTCTACCATTCAATACCAATTTATAGGAAAGAAGAAAGAACTTGCAAAAATGCCTATCATATGGTCTCCACATCAAACTGCAAGAAATGCATTCGTTAAAATAGGCTGCAGCTTCTTAATTTTCTTTAAAACAGCAACAAATGGCTGGACTGTAAACTGGAATTGGGATGCTCACTTCCACAAAGTGCAGAACAGCAGAGGGTAAGGATCTCACTATGGTTACAGATCCTACTACACTGAGCACTATACAAACACCAGGGCATAAAATCCCTGTGCACAGAACTGTTAATCCCTGTTAAGAACTGTTAGCACTGCACAGGAGAGTCAAGTCATTGAGAAAGTTCTGTAGGCCCTTAGCAGACATTTCTTTACTAGAAAGGAGCAGAATGTATGACTTGGGGCAATGAGAAAGGTGTTTCTGAGAGAAAGAGGAGCAGAAAATAGCAGAGGATTGCTATAAAACACAGCAGAGAACATGAGAGGATAGAGAAAATAAGCAGGATAAATATGGCTGAGGATATTCTGGTAAATGGACAAGGAAAAATTAAAAAGACAGACTCAACAGCATTCAGAGTCAATAGTGACCAAACAAATGAGAGTTAATAAAAACCCTTAATGAAATCCTGGACTTGGGTTAGATTGAACAATGTCTGGAAGGTCCCTTCAGGCTCCAGAGGCTCACCCCCTAACCATGATCCTGAGAAGTTTAAGCCTCTCTTCAGTCACTCTCAATGTTTTCTTTTTTCTTCTTGGGAGGAACAAGGGTGAGCAAGGTAGAAAACAGAGATCTGAACAACATGAAAAAATTTTGCACACAGTTTTTACTTTTTACTTAGCTTCCTGACAAAGTCTTCAACGCTTCAATCAGAGGAAGTATCAAAGCATGAAAACACCAATCATGTGCTCAAATAGGACTTTTTCTGTGTATTACTGCAGTGATTTGGACACGTTGTACAAATACCTTACTGAAGAGGGATCATTATATTCTTGAAACTTCTGAGAAATTGTGCAAATAATAAATACAAGTGCAAGTGATGGTGATTCCATATTTTCAAAGTCATTTTGCACCTGACCCATGTGTTAAGCTTAAAAATCACAGCCAGCGTGTCTTTGCTCAGTTAGGCTGCTACTACAAAAATATCAAAAGCAACAGACAAATGTTCATCTTTGATACTCATCTCCCATTTCTTTATTGAAATCCTTTGGCATCTCTTCATGAATTATCTTTTCTTTTTTTTTCTTTTTTTTTTCCTATGCGTAGAAAAGGAATGTTGAGTAGAAACTGGGAAAAACTCAGGAAACAAGTGTATGTTTTACCTCTCTACATGTTCTGTCATAGATAAGAATTGTTATATAATTGTTTCCTGTAAGACTGCTTTAACCAGCTATTATTTGGGGGAAAAAAAACCCCATTATATTAGCTAAGGAATAATACAATAATACTGTGCAATAATCACCACAAGTACAACACTCTAAGGGCAGATTAACCTCCTGCCACGTTAGAAGGCAGAGGAAGAACCTCCTTGCAAAGATCTACACAGATGGACCCTTAGACCAGATAAAAGTTACTAGTCCCAGGATTAACAACAACTGAATATAAGCACATCCCCATTTTGTTGGTCATACTTCCTTTACTGCACAGCAAGCCCAGAGGTTAAAAATTATATAAATGCATTAATAAAACCTAGGATTCTTCCAAATAGCACATAAGAGGCAGAAAAGAAAAAAAATATACTTGTTGCAGAAACAGAAAACATTTTATATGGCTTTTTAATTTAAATATTTATTCTATCATAAAAAGAAAATACAGGCCAACGAAGGACAGGATTAACAAAGAGTTCCCCTTTTCCTTCAGCTCTTTTTTAGGGCTTGTCAGTTTTTTATTGTACACTCACTCCTCTTTAGACGCCTACTCATATTATTTAATTTTTCTGCTGGCCTGCAGATAACAAATCTGTTGTCAGCCTGTCTGCATATGTCCATCAGATATGCACAGGGAATAAATGGTTAGAACAGGAGACAAAGGGCTATTCCTTTACTCCTGTCTGACAAAAATCAGACTCACTGGAAGCTGAAGCTAGCTTTGACACTTGCAGTGGTAGCAGGCTGAAGAATGCTTTTTATTTACAAATATAATTTGTAGCAGAGTGGAACATGTGTTGTATGATGGATCTCTCTAACTCTAAAGTGGCTAAAATAAGCTGTTGCACTTAGAAAAGCATAATTTGCCAAATCTAATATTTTAACTGTCCACAAGAAGGAAAATAAAATTTATGTATATGAAATTAAAAATGTATTTAAAACCAACCCTTGCATTTCTTTTAAGAGCCTTTAAGAAGGCCTGGAAACAGAAACACCTGGAAGTTCTGCTTTATAGAGATTAACACACTGAAATTCCTTGGAGTTCCAATGACTAAAACACCAGTGTATTAAGTATCACTGTAACTTCACAGGTGCAAGCTCCTCTCACTTCACCTGCAGCACTCAGTGGGCAAGATTCAGTCAAAAGCTCACATAAATATGCTTGCAGTGACATTCAGCTTTGTGCTTTCCTAGTAGTTTATTTCCCAGCTCAGTCAGCATTTGCAATGCACTTCTGCCACTTGCATGAACACAACACACTGCAATAACACTGACTGTGACTGATACTTCTTCATATGGACTTGCTCTTAGTGCAATTATTTATTTATGATATATTTTTATGAAAATCACTATTTCATGTATGAACCTCCCTAAATGATCCCCATGTGCAGCAGTAATTATTCATGATATTTTGAGGAATTATTTAATATCTGCACTCAGCCAACTAATTTTCATGAGACAAAACTCAATGCAAGATACCAAAAATGGAGTTCTGAATTTTTCAAGTACACTTAACTGATTGCAAACTACAATAACAAAGATATTAGCTAACAAAACCAGATTATTCAAAGCTGTTGAATCTGAGGAAGACAGTGCATATTCATACACATTCTCACTGACAGGCATTTACAAAACAATTAACAGATATACGTAATTTGCACAAATTAAGAGCCACTATCAAAGACACTAACAAGTTATCTACTCAGGAAAAGAAATTCATCATAGGACTATTAATTTTCAGACTCTGAAGTTATGAAATTTCAAGTTATTCTCACTTCCTTAAAACTATATGATCTAGAATACATCTTCACCATTCCTAGTGGGGCAAACAAGGATATCTTTCTGTTTCAATAAATAGGTGGAAAATTCATTATCCTCAGAATAACTCCAGTCAGCAATATTTATGAAACCATATTCTGGACTGGAGGGCTTTTCATGAAAGAAAAAAGCAAAGGAATTAATTTAGTAGCTATAATCACAGTAAGTACCCAATTCCACAATTTTGTTATATATCCTCGTCTGAAAGACCAGGGTTCCAATTTCATCAGAAAAATGTAGGAACACAATTTCAGAGAGGAAAGAAATAAAACACTAATAAAGAAAGAGTGCAAGAACCTTAAAACAGCAGTGGGAACATGAGCACAGCACAGAGAAAGGGTTAATTAGTGCTAGAGGTGGGAGCCCACAGCCAGGTGGAGGCTGAGCAGCAGCTTTCAAAGAGATGGGAATGTTCCAGAGGGGTGTGAAGGGGTGTCCCTGCCCCTCTGACAGACAGAGGAGCTCACACAGCTTTGAGCAGAGCTCAACCAGCAGAGCTTTAAACAGTGCTGGCAGCACCTGGGCCCAGGCACTGAGCCAGGAGAGAGGAGCAGTGAGAGCTGCAGAGTCTGACACCTCTGCAGAGCATTTCCAGCCCGTGCTGACGAAGTCCTGGCAGGAGGAGCTCAGCACCACTGCAGCTCAGCCCAAAGCAGAGAGAGGGGCTGCTGAGAGAAACCTGTGTCTGAGCTATTGGACTGAGCAGCTGACCCAGGAGGAACGGTCAGCAGCCATTCCCAGGGCAGGAAAACCATTTGCTGCTGCCATCTGTAAGCCATGGGACCCAGTTGTCCCACTGTGCCACAGAAGCAAACAAAGAGCTCAAAGGACTGCTTAAGAACAAAGAATCACAGAGAACTTTAGACCAGTTTGGATCTGCCAAAGTTAAAACAGTTCAGATGTCATCTCTCTCCATTTATATATTTGGACACTAGAAAGTAGGGCATGAGGTACAAAGAACTCAGGGCTCAGTCCCTAGCAGAAGTCCTTGAGAAGAGAAAAAAAACATTAAAATCTTATCCTCTGCAGGAAACAACAAATTGATCAAGGAAAATTTTGTTTGCTGAAACTGTCATAACCTATCATGTCATCCAGATGATCTGACAATACATGGTTGTGTCACGAGATGTGAACAGTTTAGCCCCTTTGTCACAAGCATTTCAAAGACAGGTTTGGAGTTGTTTCCTACTCCTCTCTTGCTCCATTATGGACCTCTTGGTCCTACTCACGCAAAACTCCAGAGCTGCCTTTAGTGCAAAAGGGCCAGAGCTGGAGTGAAATGACACATTGGACTTTATGTCTCTTGTCAGATATGCTCTGTGGAAATATCACAGACAGCAAAATGGGGCATGAACAACTGCAAGCCAATTTTGCATCCATCACTCTGTGCCCAGATCTGCAGCTTAGCTCAGGTCTGCTGAAATCCCTGCTCAGCTACACCAGGCACTTCCACAACCAGGGAGTTCCATCACGATTCCACCATGCAGTAAGGGGAAAACCTCTGTTGCCCAGATTTGAACAGCTGCCCAGATTCTTGCACAACCTTTTGGCCTTATTTTAATATCTCCTAGGAAAGAATAAAACTATTTTTTACAAGTTTGTTCCATTCCTTTAGTCCTTTGCCCAAGCTGTGTTAACTATGAAAAATAGTGGCTCTGCATCACTGAAGATAGGACACTGAGATTTCAGACAGGAAATTTTATAGGTTTTACAAAAGGCAGGACATTAATCAGTATAATGATGACATTTATTCAAACAAATGACCATAATACAAGGCAAATGTATTAGGCACCTTAACAAGTAAGATGAAGGACACCACCAAATAACCAAAGATATGCTTTGTTCTTAAATGTGATTTCAGGATAAACTGTTCTCCAAGGGAAAGACAAATGGATGGATTCTCCAGATCCTGACACTGTAATCATCTTTTATACCTGGTGTCTGAAGGATGGTGAGATGGGCTGACCCCAAACAGCACCTAAGCCTCCATCCAGCTCACTCTTCCCCAGCAGGATGGGGGAGAGAAGAGCATGGTCAAAAGCAAGGGGAAAAAAAAAAAAGTGAGTTGAGATAAAGAAATTTTAGGAAAGAAAAACAAAGAAACAAAAAATCTCCAAATGAATTGGAGAAAAGTGGAAAAACTGCAGGCTCTGCTCAGTAGGAGCCAACAAACTGTGTCACAAACCCAAGGCACAGCCCCACACAGGCTGCTATGAAGAAAATTTACTCCACACCAGGCAGAGCCGGTGCAAGGGTCTATTTACAGCCAAACTATAAATCTTTTGTCAAGACAAAAGACAAATGAAACTAAGAATTACTAAAACTGGTAAAATATCAGAGCCTTAACAGCTAGGCCCCAGTGAAACTTGTCTAAAAGTAGAAGGACAGCAATCACATTAATGAATTGGAAAGAGATTTCACTGAATAAAATTTACCAAAGAAAAGCCTATGGAGGATTTCACTTTTGTAGAACAAATAATAAGTATTCTCTCATAATTCCACCTCAAAAATTCTGAATGTGGAAGCCACAGGGTGTATTTTTTGGTTTAGTTCAGTAAAACTAGGACAAGACCCAAATATATTCATTATTGGAAACGAGACAAAAGATATTGATGCCCAAATGGAAGGTAATAAACCAAATTACTTATTGGCTTTGCTCGTATTCATACAATGTATTAGGAAGGAAGAGGAGGAAGATGAGAATAAATCAGAAATATAAGGCAGCAGTAATTTACCACTTCAGAAGTTAGGCACTATTGTATAAATATCACACTAGTAGGTAATATGAGATGGTGATGCCATCATTGTCTAATATTTCTCTTCACATTTAAAGTCTGAATATGTTTCACGGGAAGCCAGAGACTGACAACAAAAAGAGTCCAAAATCACTGTTTAATTTTTCAACACTGATGCACTGTGCAAATTGAAAAGCCATCTGATCAGTGGAAAGAGATGTGACACCAGTCTGCTCCATAAAGCCTCTTGGGCCTAGAATATTAATTCTACTCTTTGCTTTGCCTCTCACTGACATGAGGAAAGCAGAAAGAATGGCCTTATTCTAATGGCAATATCCACACTCTGCTTGCACTCATTTTAATACAGAAACTTCTCTCCCCCTTGAGGGCAAAGCCTCCTTCCAGGTGTATGAAATCAATTCTAATCATAATAAATTCTCATCTTAATCTCACAGTTAGGCTGCCTATTTTGTTATTCAAGATGTCACAGAATTATGCCTCTGATTTCAGCTCCTTACTCAACTCTTCCCAGCATCTCCTGCCTAAGAGATTCCAGTCTTCTGCTTTTTCTTCAGTGCTATCCTTTTGTACAATACTCGTGCCCCTTGGCACCACCTTGTAGACAAACATTTAATTATTTCATTAAACCAAACCTTTACGGGGTCTAGAAATAAGCTACATGGTTTCTTTTTCAGCAACTAGCACCTGGTCACCAAAAAGTTTTGTTGCTACTGATTCTTGTTCTTGCAGGTCTGACAAAAAAAAGAGATTTTTCTCCACTTGCACTTCTGCAACACCACCAGCAGCAAGCCAGCAGAATTTCACTGACTATAAAATACATACAAAGCTCAGAGTTAGCCAAAAGATGATATTAAATGGCTTCTGGCAAGGGATTCTTACATAGAGTATAAAGTTGATAATTTTTTTCCCTGAAAGACACTTAGATTCAAAGCAGATTTTAATAATACAAAATCTTTGACAACTGTTTGCACAGAGTAATCACAGGATTTAACAAAGTTTGCAATATTATAGTATACTGTGAATTATCTGGCTTTTTCCTCAGTAAATTGACTACTGATATGAGAGCTCTAGTCACTTGATAGTTCATTCTGTAAGATATTCCTGAGAATACTATTACCATCATGACCTAAATCAGCTTACAATTAAAATTTTTTTAAAAATATATTTTGGTAAATGTTAAAAAATATATATTTGTGAGAAAAAACAAATAACAAAAACCACACAGTTAACCACTGATATTCTCACAATCTTAGTCAAGGAAATCAAAACTCTAATTTGCAGTGGCACTATCATCTATGGCTGACACCAGGAAACCTAATTACATTTCACAAAATAAAATCCATCCAGCTCAGGAACTCTGAATCCAAAACCATCAGATGGACTCATTAAGAGCATCTACAGAAAAGTTTGCTTTTTCCTTCTGACATCAAAATCAACAGGCATCAGATTTTTCTGACTAAGCCTGACATTCCTGCTCAGACATCCAAAGAAAACTTTTCAATAAAAAGATCCACTGATTGAGGATACCCTGAGGGAAAAAAAAAAAAATTTATGAGTGGCAGGAAGCCGACTGCTGAAAATGTATATCTCACTCTCATCTACATGCAAACACTTCAGAAGCTGGAGGGAAGCTATAAAACCTAGTTTGGGCATTAATTTTATGTTTTCTCCTGCAAACTAACTCCTCATAGCAAGCTTAAAATAACAAGTAGAATTTTTTTTTCTGCTTGCTTTATGGCAGCCAGGATACGGGGTCCTGGCCAGGCTTGGGCTGAGGGGTCACACACGAGCCCCACCTGTTATTTGCCCACTAAACAAAAGGAGTTCTGCATTCTTCAGCAGCCTGGCTCTGAGCTCTAACAAATTCCCTTCAGGACCACTGTGCTTGTAATAAAAGACTTTGAACTTCCTACTCAGAACTAAAGAAGAATTTTTCAGAGTAAAGATTTTTATTACCTGAAAGTTTCCAAAGCCAGTATGAACTTTCACTTACTGAAACAGGAATATTTAACCACTACAGTCATATAAAATGCATTTTAACGAACCCCTGGAGGAATGAATCATAGCTCTTTGTTTTCCTCCTCTAAGTTGGGGAAAATAATTTTCTTGGAGCAGCTCCATTTTCTTCCACTGACATAGGAAAACATACCGAGGGGCAAAAGAATTGGGCAAACACTCAGCCTCTCTCTGCAAGAACAGAGAGAGAAAATCAGGTCTCCATTCCCTACCAGAGGAGCAGCACTGGCATTCAGCACTGCTCTGCATGTGAGATTGCTCTCCCTGTGTTAAGTCAACAAAACTGGAAAAGGCATTTAAATGAATGTTGTGTCTTAATCACACCATGCTTATTAATAAAAAACAGGGTTTGCTCTGACAGACGGAAAAAGTGACATTTCCAGCTCCAGCACTGAACAACTGGACATCACCAGCAGATGATGAGTTGCCTCAAGACAGCGTTAGATGGTGTCACAATTCTCATGCCCACAAATGAAATTTAATATGCAAGCGGAAGAATAAATAGGGGGAAAAAAAAAGAAAGCAAAAACAAGTATAAAACCAGAAATCTTGGTGACCTGATCATATGGTAATGATGACTCTAACCTGCTGAAATATCTGGAAGGCAAAACACCAGCTTTGAGAAAGGGAGAGGTAGGGATAATGAGTTAGACACAGGTTTTGACTACTTTATAGGAATAATGTAAAACTCACAAACATTGGCTATTAACATACTCAGACAAACAATGGCTTCAAAAACAGCAATTCTGCCCCAGAAACTCTGATGTAAAATTGCTGTCAAAATCTCAGGTGAACAACCCCAGGTGCAGCAATCCTGTGTGAAAAGACATTTCCAGTTCTAAAAGCAGGAGTTTCAAAAGTACCAGGCTTACGTAATGCCAGTTTTATTAGGGTGGTGGGAAATATTTATTGTAACCAAATTTGATATAATCATACTTGTTGCCTTGTCTGACATGCATTTTGGACACATAACACAATTTATTGAATTAAGCACATATTAAAAATTCAATCACTGTCACACTTCAAATTACTTTTTCCTGACAGATGAGAACAACAGACATCTTACATTTATTCACTATTTCATCTTTGTCTTCTGAAATTCTCACTTTTTAATATCTGATGTATTCCAGGTGACACTCACATTTGGGAGGAAAGTATCAGACTGAAAATCTGGTATTTTTCTTTGCAGTCTTTGTCTTTTGAATGTGACAGACTTTTAATACATTCAGAAAGCTACATATATGCACGTATCTATATAGAGATATGTATATATTTAAATGTGTGTTGCTCCAATGTAAAAACTTGCAGTTATGAAATTTTAAGAGCTTTCAGAATAGTGAGTAATGAATTCATAGCTGAACATTAAGGAACACTTTGTAAAACAAATTCTGGACTTCATTATTATTGATGGGTTTTATGAAGCCCATTAAAAAGTGAATAGAAAAAGAAAAACAATAGAAAAAGAAAAACAAGAGAAAAACTTTTCTTAATGTTTGCTTTATATTTATAACCTATGAGATATCATATGGGCTAACACATAAATTGGCAAAGCCTTGTGCAACTGAATTTTAAGAGGTTATTTAAAAGACTGAAACAGGAAAACGAGCAAATTTCTTATTAGTCATAGCCAAGTTACTCAGAGAAATCCTTTCATTATATAAGCAAGATTCACTACAGCAGTTAAAAAGGTTGTATATAAAATAAGATGCTAATGAAAATAATTATGGAAATTTATTATAGGTATATAAATATTAAATTCAAAATAATCCTTTTGCTTCCTAAATCAAGCAAACCAAGTATTTATTACTTTAAAAACATGAAAATCACTCCCAATCCCAGAGAAAATACTTCCTTGGCAGGGCCTGCATTCCTTACACATTTATCTTGAATTCAGAGGGCTACTGAAGAGCTCCAATTCTCACCTCTGGAAGAAGCTATTTTCTATCTGTGGTCTTCACAGAAAAAAAAAGACAAATAGGTAACTGCTCAGTCTCTCTCTCCTCTCAAATTTCCCTTTTGTCTTTTCAAAAATTTTAAAGAACAAATCAAAAACATTTGGACTGACGTAATCAACTTCTACCCTTTCCCATTTTGTTTTATTTCTAACTACACCACTTTGCTCCAAGTTTCTGAAGTCCAGCTAATCTAAATTTCAGTTTAAAAAAAATAAAACAAAACCCCCAAACTTCTGACACCCTTGTTTTTCACTGTTTCTTTTCTGTGTTCTTTTATTTTTAATTGACCTTCATCAGAGCTTCCTCATTTACCCCCAGCTCTCTGCAAGGTTCTCCAAGACCACTGTACTGAACAGGCATCTCCTGTGAATAATCCCACCCACAAACTCATATAACACGAGTGAGTGCAGCAGCTTTAACTACCTGTCTCTACCTCTTTATTCCTGTTCTGTTCTACCATGTCCAAATTAAAATCTCATTAGCCTCTTCCTCTGCCCTTTTGTTATGGATGTCTAGCAGGCATTTCAGATATATTACTGCTCAACTGAAGCTTTTAATTCTGCACCATCCCCTCCTTCCCACCCCTCCCCTTTAAAACCTCTTTCATGAATACTTTCTATAGTAATAACCATTTGCATCTCAGCCTTCTAAACTTGCCTTAGATCACTATACTTATTATACTCTGATAAATCCTTCATCAGTTTGGTCCACAGATGCTTCTTGCATAGTATCTCTTAAATATAGCCCTTCTAATCTTCTTTGAGAGAGAAAAAGAATGAGAAAAAAAAATAAAAAGAAGAAAGCTCAGTCTGTCTTCTGCATGGCTGCATTCCTTGTTTTGACCTAAACAAGTGCAATTTTGCTTGGTTCAAATCTGTTCTAGATGTGGCTAGCACCAGAGAAAAGATTTATCAGTGCAGATAAATACTGTTCAATCCCATTAGCAGCGGCTGCTCCAGTGGGAATCCTCTGGACCACCTCAGGGAAGCAGCACAGCCTTGCACTCTAAACCCCACCACAGCTATGTAGGGCCCCAAGGAATCTCACCTGTGCATAAATGCATTTTAAAAGACATTTATATAATTTTCTTTATTGTGTAAATGTATGATTTCTTCCTTTTCTCAGCCTCTTGTCCCATCCCCTTCTCCACCTCAACACTGACACCAATTTCTACTTCTCAGCAGAAGCTGGGAGCCTCCAAAGCCCATTTTAACAGAAAGGCCAATTCTACACACCTCAAGTGTTGATCTTCTTGAAACAGCCCCTCAAATCCACCTCCTCACACTGCCAGGATCACAACAAAGGCTCTTCCAACACTCAGCCACAGCCCACTGTGCCAAACAGGACTGTAACACCATCTTACTGAGTCTATTGCTCTGTTTGATCTTTTTTTCCTCTTTTCCCTTTATAGTTAGCTTTTGTATTCTTGCAAGACACAGACCATCCTCAATCTTTCTGTGCTTACAGATCAAGTAGTACAGCACAGTCTTATCACAAGTGAATGAATGGAAAACATTAATGTAAATTAACTAAAAATCTGACTGTGACAACACCTTTATTAATCTCAGTAAGAATACAGCCAGTCTGAGAAACAGCTAGAGCATGACTTATATTTTACAACCATTTATTTAAAAAGAAAAGCTGTATTAAAATATTAGGCACATCTATATCAGAAACAGGCAGGGGAGGGCAGGAAGGGGGATCAGCATTCTTCTGTGGCAAAATGTTTTTTAAATATTTTCACTTAAAAGCTATGTCTATCTGACAGTGTAGTCAACAGTTAATATTTATGCTCATACAAGAACTTTCTACCCCAAGGAAGAAAAAAAAAAGTTCTTTGTCATGTGTTTTATATTTTGGTCTCTTGATTATTTAGACTTTTAGCATTCATAAACAAGCAGCTTATCCATGAGATCAGCTACGTGACACCACAATTAATGGAACCCTGAGAAATAGCCTTCACAAAAAAAAAAAAAAAAAAAAAAAAAAAAAAAAA
>VXBR01003923.1:305856-327233 GCA_013400215.1 Cisticola juncidis | reverse complement strand
AAAAAAAAGGTTGATTTTAGAGAAAACACATTTCAAAGAAAAAACACAGTCAGAGCCTGTCAAAAACATTTTACTTGGAACTTTTCCTACAAAATGCCTTTTTTCTTTTATCGTTACTTCTCATTTTTAAACATCTTATTTATGTATTACAGACTTTTGAAAGATGGCATTAAGCCCAAAAAATTTACAATGACGCTTTGCAAAGAAATTTTAAATACTTCATTTATAAATCATTTGATGAAAAAATTCAAATGGTGAGGCTTTCTTACAAACTTGAATGATTTTTTGTAGATCCTCTCTGGAATAAATTATCTAGCCAGCTGTAAATAGCAAACAAAAATAGCTGATACTGAAATGTAAAAAGTGTCTCTACTGTCTATAATCTTTCTTCGTCTCTATAATAATTTCCTAAAAGTTGCTGATTTAATTGAATTGTTATTAATTCTTTGTTTTTTTCCTCTCCTCTATCCATTCTGATTTTCAGTTGAATGTTGGAACATTAGAAGTGGAAGGGTTTTGGCAAAAGAAGGTTAATATTAAAGACATTAACAGTGCCACCAAATCTTTGGTGCCGTGGATTTCCAATTTGGAGTAGAACTACTGCTCTAGAGTCTCTCATTACAACAATGATGGATTACTTATAACAATTATTACTGTCAAAAGTTTTACAAATTCATCATCAGTATAATAATTATAGAAAAAGATTGTAGAAAAAGATTGTCATTGTAGCTTAGCAATACAGCATTTGTTATATCTTAATGAAAATCAAAATCTAAAAGGTTATGAATTCTCTATTCTCTTTACCAGCTGCCATGAAATCATAGCAAACACATTCTGCCTGCCTGTTCTTTAATTTTCTCTCTGAGAAATAATTATGCATAAAATGCATTAATAATTTTCCTGAAACTGAATTTTGGACAAGAAACTAATAAAGGTAACTCTGAAACTTTCCAAAACATGGAAATGCAAACTTTGTGGCATTTGACATATCCTGTGTTATATTCTACAACAAAAACACAAGCTGTATCCTAGTTGAAAGTGCAAGCGAAATGGATTAAACCTTTTTCCTCTGATAGAATGTTTTAGGTATTGTCCATTAGAGAGTATTGAATATAACACTTATTTTTAATCATGTGCATGTTTCCCATCTAACCTTCTGCACAGAAACACCAAAAGCCTTCCAAAACATCCTTAAAAACACAAGATCAAAGGACTTTGGAACCAAAACCTGATCTTTAATTTTGCTGTTATCACAGGCACACTCTAAACTTGGCTATTTGTGATTCTGGCACTTATTTCAAAAGCACAATCAGAAAATTATTTAGGCATTTCAATGGAATTCACATGAGAAAGAACCGTTTATTTTTGCCAGCACTGCTCTTCAAGAAATATTGTTCCCATAAACTTCTTTTGCTGTGATTCTATTGATGAAACATTCTGCATTCACCTTAACTCCCAGGTCTAAGCCAATTAATGAAAAAATGTGTCTTTTCAAAATTAAGTTATATGGTATAAATGAGATGTACTCCTAAAGTATAACTTAAAAACTTAATGCTTGTTGAAGTAAAACTTGATGAAGAAATAAATTTTCCAGAGACAAATACAATTTTCAAAGCACTTGAAACATACAGTTGAGATGGTATCTATTAAACCAGCTACTTTTCAAATGTCAAGGAAATAAAACTAAAGATGGTATCTGTCTGAAATTAGAACACTACCACTCTTGTCCATCAAAGAGGAAAACAACTCTACAATTCAGCTGGAGTATTAAGTGCCAAACATCAGTGGTTGAACTCAATCCATCCATTTGGTTGCTGCAACTTTATTCCCTCTTAACAAAAAATGAATGTCCTCTGAAAAACAAAGACTTACTCTACAGAGAAATTTTAAAAAGACAAAATATGAAAATCTGCTGTCAAAACAGAACCCAGTAACAGATAGGGTTTACACCTCTTTCCTTCTAGAAAGCCAGGATACAACAGCAAAGCACAGGTTGTATTTCTTGGGGAAACAAATTCCCCCAGCCAATTCAACTTATTTTTTGAGAAAAACAGTTCTCTCAGTCTTTGTTCTAGCCATTGCTCCAATAATTGCCTCTGCCGGTTCAGATAACAAATCACTGGAATGATTTGTATCTATAATTTAATTTAAAAAAGTCATAACTGAAATGAAGTGAGGAATCAGGATGCTGACAAGCTCACTTGTGAAGAACAAAGAAATTATGCTAAGGCGAGATATGAACTTCAGACCCTTTATTGTGAATTATACATCAGATTTCATAGGAAATTTAGAGGTAATGAAGCTTGCTATCATTCCCTTACCTTCAAATGAATACTCTATTTATTAGCAACCAAACTGCAGTGACTAAAAGTTTGTAAAAATTTAATTTTTTATGCATTTGTGGTCATAAAAATCATGGTGGAACTGTTTCTAATGTTACTGCACATTTGTTGATGCATTTATTGGATGAATATTTCTGGTGGTTCTGAGAGTTCACATACATTAAAAAAAAAATCAAATTCTTCAGTGCCTCAGGCACTTTCTCACATTAAGCACACATCCTTTGAGGCAAAGTGACTTTTTCAATTTCTCAAATTGAAATCCTTGTTTCCCAATGAATTTTTGTCAAATTCAGAGTTAGTTAAAAACCAATTTTGCCTAAATTAATAGCCTAAACTAACCAAACAGAAGCTTTGTAGTTTAAGAGATATATTGGTAATACACAGCCATAGGCATACAAGAAACTCATACAAAGCCTCTAAACCTAATCTGTAACATTTCACTTCAGGAACTTGGAGGAAAAACCAGAGCATGGAGTTGAAAAATATTAGGAAGACACAAAAGAGTCATTTTGCCCAGGAGCAATCAAATTGGTAACAATGAAGTTATGAGCAAGATTTGAACAGAGGTGAATTAACAATCTTTATGCCTTTTTGCTGGGTTGTGGGTTTTGTTCCACATATGGCAATTCTACTCAGAAATCACAGGTTCAATGTAGCAGGAAATTAGGGAGAAAAGTCTAAATACTTCTATTGAAGCAGTTGTTTTCCAATTTCTGATCTCATTCTGTTCTTGTTTACCTGTTCTATGGTGTGGCAGAACATGATGCTGTGATTGAAATCAAGCTAAGGATCTCCTCCTCAAACAGATCTTTGCCTCCTTTCCACATTAATTTTTTACCACCCTTGTTAACACATTAAATCACCCAGTTCTTAGCAGCTGTATAAAACTGCTTGCTCACATCCATGTTAATCTTTCAATCTAGCAAGATGCCTCATGTCAAAACAATCTGATCGTATAATTAAGTCCTGATCAAAAATATTATTGGAAAGCACCACAAATATTTAAACTTCACAAAAAATCACATCTTTGCTTTTCATTTAACAGACACAGAAAGGTCTGAGTAATCATACTACAGGAAAATAATTGTCCTAATTAACATGTGTGAAGATATTCTGAGCTAAAACCTGCTGTAATTATTCCTCTGTATACAAAATACGTAAACAATTTTTGAGACATAAATCAAGAGAATGGAAAGGAAAGGTTTCCTCATTCTGCAGTTAGTGGCACCACATCAGAACTTATAACAATTTCTGCTTCACTGATTTTTATCTGCAAGAATGCAGAAGTTTTAAGTGAAGATCACCCAAGCTAAACATATTTGAAAACACAGTAGACAGGAAACACTTCTCAGAGAACACAGATTATGAATTACAAATACATTAGAAGTGGACAAAAAGTAAAAAACAACTGCATAAACAAAGATGCAAAGTGAAATCGCATTTCAACATTCAACATCAGTAAAAAAATCTGTCACAACCTATCCTGGAAATCCCACAGAAATCTATACTTTCAATGGGAAGTATTTAACTGCTTTCATAAAATCTAATGTGAATATCAACTCAATATTAAAATGCTGTCAAAAATACCCTTTATTTTTTCCCTTTACATAGGGGATAAGCAACTCAAAAAAACCCTGCCATATTCAATTAACGACTATGATGTCAGTGTTTTCTTTCTGAATAATAATGCAACATTTAAAAACCTGACCAATGCGACATAGAAGTTTTCATGCAAATAATAAAAATTTCAACGCAAATATCGCTAAACATATCCTATATTTTATTTCTCTAAAACTGGAGTATTACCACGATTTCTTCTCAGGTTTGGCATTTTTTGTTGTTGTTTCAGATGATTTGGGGACTTTTTTGTTTGTTTTCTTGATTAAGAAACAAAGAACTTTTAGAGCAGTGCATGGAGGGTCAGGGCAGCCATCACACAGATGCTACACTTGTCATTTCAGGAATACAGCACGTGGTGTGATCTCAGTAAAACTAGTCCTTTTTATCAGGAATGATTTGAAAGAAAAGTGAAATGTAGTTTCTTAGTTCACCATTCAATTGTTTGTATTTTTCACTAATTTGTCTCTCTCTAGTTGGTACAAATTATGCAATGTAAAACTGCCCTGGTGGTTTAATGGTATATTAAGAACAAATGGTATATTAAGCACAAATGGTATATTAAGCCAGAAGTCAAACCTGCTTTTCTTCCAAATGTTTTAAAAGAATACATGTCTCAGGGGAAAATGTTCCTTTACATTGAGGTAGTTTCACACATGACACTGGTGCTCATATACTTTAGATAAATTACCAGAAAGAATCATTATAGCTTTGAGGCTTTATGAGAAAATTATACCATTTTAAAATTATCATCTTCAAATAGCCAGGCAGATGAAAGTGCTATGAATTGTCTATGAAAAAAGCATCAGGCAGGCAATTAAAGAGAGATGCACAGCATTTACTGAAAGACAAGAAGCAGGAAAAGCTCCAAGCAGCATTACTCAAATGCTTTCCCGTGTCCCTGTAAGTTCAGGTGAGAGTCATAAAGATTTTCTGCAGGAAAGGAGAAGTTTCATGTAGGAATGAGGCAACCACAGCCTGCTTAAGATGTTTGATAACAGTCTGATAACCTATGTTTGACTGACTAGTGGAGCAACAGAAAGTTCTGAGTTAAAAGGATGAAAGATGCTCTTTATTTTTTTTTTTTTGTTAATATGACCTCATTGTCCTTTGCACAGCACTTCAGACAAAAAGCTCCAGCAAGGCAGCTGATAAATCACCACATCCAAATACAGGCTTTGCTACTCGTGCTACGTCTACAGACATTATTCTTGAGGTTGGATAAAAAATAATACCGTCTGTCATTGTAACAACAGTGTAGTTTTAAAAACTCTGCTATCAGTTCTCCTTATCCAACATAATTTTAGTATGTTTTAAAATACTGAAATGCTTATTTGACCATATATAGAAGTAGCATCTGTTACTTCACAAGTATGAGACAAAAGAAATCCATGATGGAATAATAACTGAGAAAATGAAAGATGATTAGCCTTCATGGATGACATATTTGATTTATTCCACTGATATTAATTTCCTCTGATCATAAATTATACTCTTTAAGTCAATATTTTGAGTACCAAGTATAGGAGGGGACACCTGGGACAACCTACTAAGAGAGCTGGCAGAGAGATACAATTATCAGTGAATGACATGAATTACTGTGTTTATCATTATTTCACTGAGTAACTTTGATATAATCTGATCTCTTCTACTGTTTGCAACCTCTTCTTCTCAACAGCAGGCATGTAACAGGCAGCTAAGATCCCTTTTTTATTGAGTTTTTAAATTCTTTTTTGTAGTTATAGAAGTCCAAGGCCACTACTATCGAAGCAAGTAAATGAAAATCTAGTTTTAAAAAACTTATCAGACCCTTCCCCTCCATTCAGAGAAAGAAAAACAAATATACTCAGCTTTAATTTTGCCTCTCTCATGTAACAAAACTGTATTATAAATTACACATGACAGCTGAACACCCTAAACAATATCTGTGGGTGCATGACAGCTGAGTTACACATTAGCCAAATATGATAGAATTAATTGTCACTTTAAATTACTTTCAATAAAACTGATTAATAGTTAAAACAAAAAAGCAAAATCTCTGTGCAGTTTTCATTTATATTGACCATAAGCAGAAATGCAATGCTGAAAATGCCAGTCTGTTCTTTTTCTTTTTTTTTTTTTTCAGTATTGCTGCTTCTAAACACAGCAAAACTCCAACAGTAATTCATATTGCACAGGATGTGTGCACGTTGATTCTGTAAGAACACACACTACACAGTTAAAGGTGAAAATGTGATCCCATTACTGTGTCACCCTAACAAAAGAGCAAATCCCCACAAGGACAGGGAAAGCACAGCCTGATGATCAACAGGGACTCTGAAGTAATCAAAGAACTTCTTGGTTACTTCAGGTCCAAGAAAACCTTCAGTGGAGAGGTGGAAGGGTTACCTGAGGTTTAAAAACAGCATGTGTTGTAATAGAAGAAGAGCAGGTGCCAGATTTTGCCAGCTCATGAGAGAAAAGTACACTAAAACCTCTTAGATTTGGGGCTAAAAGTACTAAAACTGATTTAGAACATTTTATAGAAGAAATATGGAGACATGTTTTGATAAAATATGAAGCAAAATGTTGTAATTACCCTGACAGTGAAAGGACAAGGCCTTGAGTATATTTTGTAATTTTTTTCTTTGCCACTGTGTATTTTTTATCCTTGAAATAATAATTGCCACAGAAAAATCCTAAGAGCTTTTCAGGCCCTCACAAACTGTTTGAGAACTTCCATTAGCAAATACCTGGAGATAACACAAATGACATGAAAAAATAGAATCAATGCAAGTTCTAAAAGCCCTATGCTTCTCAAGTTTTTCATGGGGTTTTGTGTCCTAGAAATACTTAAACTGGTACTGACACAAAGTGTTTTATTGGGAAAATGAATACAATAATAACAACAAAATGTGAAATAACCTGATTTTTGTCAGAGATAAGGTAACTTTCACACTGAACAGAGTTTTTAGACTTGAGCAGAGGCTCTAAAATCTTACAGCCTTTCTTAAATGCCTCTCTAATCATGCTTATTGGAGCTACAGAGGTTTCAGTAAGAAATAACAGCTAATTAGATTGCATGTAAATAAACTCCTTAAATTAATAATCTGCACTCTAACATGGCCTCTGCAGTGACAAATAGAAATGTAAGCATCAGTGACAGTCTGTCACAAAGTGGGAAGTTCTACCAGGGACCCTTGAAGGAGTCTGAACTTGTTTGATTTCCATACACCTGATAAAAAGCCTAGACAGGAGCTAATTTTAACAGTTTGGATGTGCAACAGTTGGATAGGTCATACCACCTTCTGACTAGCAACACACCACTGATTTTGGTGTTTTCTCCATTATACTGAAAGCCTGAATGATGATTCTCATATGGAAATGAATCTGGCTCAATGGCACCTGAGGTACACATGTGTGAGGAAAAAGTTTATAAGAAATTGTATTTGTTTAAGGAGGCTCCTAGAACTAGGAGTTTTACTAGAATTAATTTTACACTGAAGTGGCATCTGTATATATAAAAAGAACAACCCCCAGCACTGTCTCCTAAAAAGTACATTCAAACAAAATGTTCTACAGACAGAGGAAAAGAACTACAACAACTGAAATTGGTGAAAGTAAAAATAGCCAAGATATTTGTGGATCCATGTCTATGCTACACACACAGTGCGCTCTAAATTGGGAAGTGAGATTTTGGAATTGAGCATACTGAAATGGCAACTAGCATTTCTTCAAACAAGAATTTTCAAATTCAATTGGCTGGCACTTGCACCAATCACAACAAAATTTCTGAATCTGATCTGGATGCTCAAGGTAGGAGTCAGCAATAAATATCCTTTATCCATGGCTTGCTGGCTGTCCACTACCATGTGCAGCCAAACATGCACAAAACCATTTAACTTTGTCATCTTTTGACCAACACAGAGCAGATATTTATTCTACATGGTTTTCCTTGAAGAAAACATAATACTAGCTAAACTCAAATGTCAATTTTCATAGGAAAAAGCTTTCAAATTACATATGCATCAAAATGTATGATTTTCAGGAGAAGGCAAAGGAAATCCTTTTTTGTGTGTGCGTGTGTCTCATAAAATGTTTGCTTTTCAGACCCAAAGGTTCCTGATACACAAATTATTATGAGAACAGTCATTCAATTCTTTGCTCTTTCTCTACTGGAGAGCACGAGGAGATGGAGTTGGTTTGCAATGAAATATTCCCTTTTGACTGTCTGGAAGACAATGGAAGGAAAATCCATTTATAAAAGAACTAAAGCAATCAAAGAGATGATCTCAACCCACTGCACAATCTCTCTTACTGAATGGTCTTGACAACCAATACAGAGGTTCCATGTTTATGTAGGGAGTTAAAATAAGTTAACATTTAAGCCGCATCCAACATTTTCTTTTTGTGATTCAGGAAGAGTATCCACATTTGGAAAAAAAAACCCAAATAAAACCAACAAACTTCCCCCAATGACCAGTAACTTGCTGTTAAATTAAATGGATTTTAATTAGTCTTCTACCTATATATCAGGATTAAAAGATGTAGTAAACTAACTTTGCCATTACAGCAGAAAATGCAGGTGGAGAATGCACAAAACATTCCTTTGGTTTTCACCGACTTATTTTGCACCTTTGTTTTTTTTTTTATTTTTTTCCCCAGACTGAGTTACCCACATTAGAATTCCTTTTGCATTCCAATTGCTCCACAGTGTGCTTATTTCTCACCTTGTTGTTTACAGCACATGAGCAGCTGAGGCAGGTGTTGCACATGAGGCTGACACTCTGTCAGCCATAAGCTGCTCTCTGGTCAGCAGCTGGGTTTAGGTATGCATGAGGTGAAGTATTACTGTTAGAGGAGCTTTCCAAAGAGATTCTGAAGGAAATTAAAGAAGCTACCCAGCTGGTGATTTTAATGAATAGGTAAAAATAATGAGAAAAGAAAAAAAAAAAGAAAAAAAAAAAATCATCAGACACGCAACATGATTTCACTGGAAGTATTTTCTGGTTTTCCCAAGCACATAAAGCAAGCGTTTTTAAGGTTAGAAAACAAACTAGTGTCCAGCATGAACTTAAAAGTAATTTACTGCTCCTGTGATCTAAAACAGAACACACTGTAATGCTCTTACATCCCACACTGAGGTGGAAGAATATTAAAAAAAAAAATTAAAATCTCCCACATGCCTGCAGGTGATCACTCTAGAATACAAACTATGTTCCACCAACAAACTGATAGGGTGAAATTTATCAGAAATTTAATTAAAACAAGTCAAATGTGCAAAATTAAAAACAAGGAAATATAAAATCTGTCCAAGCACCCCTTCAACAAATTAAAAGAAAAAAAAAAAGAGAACTGACTTCCATTTATATTATTTCCCATTTAAGAACAGCATGGGCTCTTTTTTACATATAGAAAATTATAAGTGCAGCTTTAACCACCCATTTAAATCACAGCACGTTACATCACTGCCTTAAAGAAAATACCTTTTCCATAATGCAGGCAGTGGAAGTCTCCAGGATTACCACAGGATTGAGCAAACACAAGTGAATCAGCCTGCTTAGATCCAAATGGACAGGCATGGGGAAAATTCTGTGCTCTACCTCTACCATACTGAGCTATTTCATACATATATGCATTTTATATAAATATATATTAAGGTTTACTAAAGTAAGTCCTATATAGATATATTTTTCCATTTTCCATCTAAATGTGGCACTGTTACATGACAGTCACTGCCTGGACTGCAGATTATTTCTTCAGCATTTTGAAAGTTCATAAACCCCTTTTTCTTTGGAGCCAATCTCCTTCAGGAAAGAGGGACACTTTGCATCCTTTTTGCTTTGAATGTTTGTCTTGCATTTCTGTTGCTCGCTGTACTACTGGCACAGTTCTCTGGATTCCTAAGTTGAAGAAAACAGTTTCCAGGAAAAATTTACATAATGCCCCCCAAACTTTGCAAGATCCTCACTCATATCTAAGATTGCCATTTCAAGACTGAGAACTGTTCACTGAAATGGAGATAAAATCTTTTCAGCCTCCTTGGCCAGTCACAGCACAGCTTTGCTTTGCTTTCCCCAGAAGAGGGAAAGAGAGACAGACAATCCATGTGGCAGCTGGTCTCCCTGTGGGCAGTGTGCTGTACAGACACTTTATCATCAGGCTAAATGAATATATTTAATTTTCACATAATGAAAATTGCCATTTCAGAAATAACCACTGTCTATTATTATTTTATTTAATGAAACCTTTAAAAGAAAGACAAAATATGGGAAAAAAAAGTCTGAGCACCGTTTTTGAAAAAAATACAAGCATAAATTTTTAACAAATCTCCATTTCCCTAACACAATATCAGAGGTATGTATGATGATACTAAAATTTCCCTTTTTAGATATATTTATTACTATTAATCTATATTCGCCTCTGCCCACCAGTTTGTCTAAGCTTGTTGCCTAGTCCTACTGCCATCCCTTGCAATCTGCAGAAATGGAAACTTTCCTAAACAAAGATGAAAGAAACTACATTAAATGGATTAAAAGAACCATTTCTTTTTTGTTCTATGTACTTTTAAAGTTTAAAAAGAAAACGCAGCTTTTTATTTTTCTCCCTATTTACAAGCTATTTATCATTTTTGGAGGCTGAAATTGAGGAGTAGGCTGGGTTAGTAATTAACATCTGCTACATTTTTGGCCAAAAGTTATTATTTGATCAATTATAGTTTTTATCTGCAACAGTTTTGTTGGTTTTTAAGCACATTGTGGATCCAACAATACACAAATTCTGAACCCTGTATATGGTAGCATAACTGCAGCAAGAAAAGAGGCACAGGAGAATTAAATCTAAAACTTCAAAACACTTTTCTGGATTCAAAATGCATTTGATACACATAATGAGATGACTGACACTTGCAATTATATAAATATCTGCTGGCTACTATTATTTTAAGCTTTTTTTCAAAAGAAAGAATAATAAATTTTAAAATGCTGTGGAAGTGATGATTAGTGGAAAGCAGGAAACAACACTTGCTGGGAATGAAAAGGCTTTGATGTGTCAAAATTAAAAATTTTTAAATTTGCCACATTTTTGTTTTGATGTAAGTCAGCACATTAATACTGGTGTTGTACCTGTTTTATACCCACAGCATGTGCTATTCTAATCACTTCACACTTAATTTCCTTGCTCTTGTGGAAAGAAATGATAGAACAGGTCATTTGCTGAGCAAGCTCAAAACTTGTACACAGGGCCATATTTCTCTTGCCAGATTGTTTCTTAGTACCAACCACACTTTCAATGCTGCTTTTGTGCTTTTCAGTCTTCCTGAAAGACTGAGGAACTACCAGGAAAATCTGATTTAAAATTCTTTGAGGTGTTTTTGTTGTTGAAATATATTCTGTCATTCTTCCATTCACAGAGATGTATCCACTAATTTTCAGAACACAACATTTGGGTTTTGGCTATTCCAGAACACAGATTGGAACAAACACTTTCACTCTGTGTTGGTATTTGCTCCTTCCCCCTCAAAATACTCTCCCAGCAAAATAAACAAGTAACGTCAAGCTGGGATGGACTGGTGAAGATGGTTCAGGACAGAAGATTCAAAGTGATACTTTCTTTTTGAGGGATGACATCATTCATCACAAATGCAAATTCACCTCCTGAAACAGCTGTTTAAATCATGTCTGTTTTTCAATTAAAGGAAAAGCACAATTTACCATTCATTATTAAGAATGTTCAAACGCAGTTAAGCTAGTAAGTTTTCATTTCCAGTTCTAACTGCTTGGAATTTTTTGTTTCCTATTTTTTTTTTTAAGGAGAGTTATTGAAATCCTCTTTATGTTACTGTTATGTAATCTTCTTTATGTTGTTGTTATTGCCTTTGGATGCAGAACTCTACATATTATACATGCATGCATCACCCAAAATACATGGGTGCTTTTAGACTACAGAAGATTTTCATTTAGTAAAATCTCTCCTTCCCTGGAACTAGGTAGATGGAAAAAAAGTTTAAGACTTTTCCCATGATCATTATATGGAAGAGGTGGGTCAACAAACAATCACAAACTAGATATATTAAAAAGCACTTTTAAAGAATCAGATTATTCCTTTTGAACTACTACAGTTAGATAAATCTAACAGTAACTATCAGGTTATCAGTTTCTAGTCATTATACCTTTACAAATTTAGAACTTTAACTATCTAAAAGATAATGATCATGTTAGAAATTGCATTAAAAACAGGATTGAGCAAAACTCTCAAACTAAAATTAAACTCATTTTTTACTTTGTAATTCAGCTCACCCTACACAATTCTTGGCAATCAAAAGATGCAAATGAGTGTTTTAACACCATGGACTACACAGGGTCATATCTGCTTATGCTGCATTGCAGGAGGATAACTAAGTTCTGCAGTGATGATCTGCACATAAAAAAACTAAGCAAACTATTTTTTAATTCTTTTTATTTTTCTCAGAGAAACAAGATGAAAAAAACCCCAAACCCTCTGGATTTAGAATTTCTGACTTTTAACTGTCAACAAGTTCTTAATAGAAAGAGCACACACAGACGCAAGATCTTTTTTATCTTGGGAAAAAGAAATTCATTCTTCATTAAAACCCTCCCCCCCCCTCCCCCAATCTCTAATATACTGAAAGTAATTAATACTGAGTTTTAAGTCTTAGGTAATAAAATTGTTATCAAATATATCAGCAAGTTATTGCATCCTCTAAAATAAAGAATAAGCAAGGCGCAAAGCTCACCCCCCCCATAAAATCATTTCTTTCTGTCCCACCGACTGCATTAGTCTCATTCTCTTAAACTTCTTTTGAAGCTTCTACAGCCACAGCTTCCTGCCTATTTTTATGATTTTCATGCTGAAGCTTAAGGAGCAGACATAAGAGGTTTGAGGCAGAGACAACAGGAAAAAGCAGTTTCAGGGGAGGAGAAGGGGAAAGGAGCCCTCTGGAGTTAAGATATATTCCTAGCTGGAGCATTCAGAACAAGCCTTTCACTACTGTACCTTTGGTTAACTAAACATCATTTTCTTGTTTTTTTGCTGTTCTGCTTTGAAGATCATTCTTCACACTTCTGATTTTATGAAGAACTGTAATCCCATATGGATGAACACAGTATCCTCCCCTTGAACTTGACTTTCAAAGGAGGTCAGAAAAAAAGTTTACAGACTTCAACAAATTAATAAACAAAGATCCATCTCCCAGTGGAGATAATGTTGGGGTTTGTGCATTTTACTGGTACTAGATTTCTCGTTTGCTTTATTTTTATCCATTTAAGTATTAAAATTTGGACTTTCTAAAACTTGTATGCATACTCAATTAATATATACACACAATATTTATTCATATACATAGACTAAACATTGCTAAGACTGACAAAGGCCAAAAAGTTGCTAATGAAGACAATGGATGTGAAGCTCTTTAGGCCTTCAAAGCAGTGACTTAAGAATGCCAAGGACTAATATAACTATATGATATAACTGTATTTTTCCATTTGTGTAAATGAAGAAAGTTTTTCTTTGTTTAAATGCATGAAGTTATTTAAAACAGGCACTTTATAAATGGCTATCCCTCTTTATAATGTAATTTCCACCATGCATATTTTCCACATCCTGTAAAAGCAAGAGTAACAGCCAGGGAGAAGTAACCAAGCACTAAGCTACCAATAGGTTGCTGCTCACAAGATTTCCAATGCCTGGAGTTTCTCCATATGTTGCTCCAAATTATCTTAAAATGAGGATATTAATTTTCTGAGATCTAAACTGGGTATCAGTCAGTATGGAGCAAAAATACCAAATTTTAAACTTAGATTTCCAGAGGACTTATAGATCATGCAAAGTTGGATTTTCCTCCTCCTCCTCTTCTGCAGTTCTCATTTTCTCCCTCAAGAGCTGTCAAATACCTGGCAGCTCATCCCAGTCCTCGGCCTTGCAGCTCTGAAAGCTGCTCTAGTTCAGAAGTGTAAGGAAAACCCAACAGTGACTCTGGGAAAGAAAAGTCAGTGCCTGTGTGACAGACACAATCACCAGCTTCCTCTGTGATTTGTTTCCCCTGACTTGCATCATTCAGATAAAATGTCATCACCAATTTGGTATGCAAGTCTGAGGGAACATGTAGTAGTCAGAGATTTGCTGTGTGACCAGGGGAAGGGGTCAGAAGGGGAATCCAACACTGAAATATCAGCTCATCAAAAAGCACACTGTGGAAGCTGGTTCCCTCTTCCTTTTCGCAGAATGTATAAATAAGTGAAGTAAAAATATTAAAAATAACTTTTTTTCCATTTGAGTTCTCATCCAAAATTTCTCTCTCCCCTCTCCAACCTTTTCTTACTTTATATGCAGGTTTAATTACAGTGCAACTTTTGGCCTTCCTCCACAATCTTAGTACACTTGCAGTGGTGTGAACAGCACAAGTGTCAAAGGGCTTGAGGAGATTTTTGGGCAGGACCTGCCAAAGAAAATTAGAAGTTCTAAATGGAACTTCTGCAAAACCATATTGCCTGTTTGAGATCCTGCCTAGATAGCTTCCAGTATACTGAGCGACTTGGATTTAAAAAATAAAAATCCCAGTTAATATTTAAATTATCTGTTCAATAATACAGCACTGACAGCCAGGCTCTTGCAAGACATCTGGTTATAGAGACCCTATGCTGGTGCTCCCGAGGAAGGTGATGTAAACTTTAAAGCATCAATAAAACAAATTAACCAATCTTTTCCCCATCAACAATTATTATCTTCACCTTTTGCAAGAGCAGCACAAGCTTCTATGAATCAGCATAGAAAACAGCTCTCAGTAAGGGACAAGAGTCTCTATATAAACCAAATCCATTTTTCAGAACGTTCAAGTTTTACCCTCTCTAATTACTGAGGGTTCTTTTTGCCATTAGAGCTGACGTATCAGCTGAAGACATGCATGTCTTACATGAGAGTGAAGGCTGTGCAGTATTAGTTACACTGACACCTGAAATGAATGCTGCTTCTAACAAGCACTGCACTTACATTTCATCTGTTATCCAATCTTTACTCCATCACACAGGAGCTGGAAGCGAGGGTGCTTAGGACAAGTGAATTTATTTACCACTCCAACTTTGTGCTGATACTTTCATCTAAATTTAAACTATCTTCAGGATGGATAAGAAAGACTCATTAGTATTTTTCAGACTGCCTTGTCTGGATTTGTCATAGCAGAGTTCTCAAAACACATTTGAACCAAACAATGAGAGATTAGAGGAAGCAAGAACAAACTTTGTTAATATTAAAGGATTCCTACTGAAGACATTACTAGCTTCTATGAATTTGCTTTTAAGATTGTAAACACACCCCCACCAAAGCTGGTCATGATCCTTTCCAGCTTCTTTGCTCCCTCTTAAGGCATTAGGAAGACATGGAAATTTGAAATGAATTTGACTGCTGACTTACATAGCGATAACAGGGAAATTGCAGCAAACAGACTAAAAAGAGCACACTGCTGCTCCCTTATAGCTAATCTGAAATATTTGCAGCTCTTGGAACTTATTCCTTCTAAAGATGAACAATGAGAGCCAGTAGCCTTCCCCTGGCAGGCTCAGAGACTGACTATCATGATCTTATCTTGATCGAGATATTTCCTGATTGAGGGGAGCCCGATCTCTGGCAGCTCCCAAAATGTACATTATCTGTAAAAAAACCCTTCCTCTTGCTAGCAGGCACTGTGCCACCCCTCCCTGCAGCTGTCTTATCTGCTCTAGATTATAAGAAGCCTTTCATGAGTTAGGCATGGAAGCAATTTGGAAGCTTTCTCAAAAGCTTGAACTTTTAGACCTACTAAATAAGGCTTAATGGTTATAAATGACATGTCAGAGTAACTCAAAAGAGTCCAAAAGGAGCTTTCCTGTCTTCCTTTATTAGAGAGACAGTGTCTTTTTAGTGCCTGGACACACACAAAAAAGTGATCAATTGACTTCACAGCCTGGAATGGTTACAAAAAGGTGTTGCAGCAAAGGACAAAATCCCAAATACGTACCTTTATTTTAAACACAAACCCCAAATATTTTTTGCCACTCTCCTCGAGTTACTACCTCAAAGATGCCCTCAATAAAGTAAAGCACAAGATCTTAAAGTTGTCAGAGAATTCAAATGTGTCCTCTGAGGACCACAGACCTTTAACAACCTATCTTCAGAAAGTTTTTTCTTGGATTGTATTGACCAAAAAAACACCTCAATAAAGCAGGATCGGGGCAAGCCTAGGTCTAATTTTCTGTCAGTAAATTGTTACATCTTATGGCATATTTTCTTTGCTAAAAAAAAGCTAATTTTCCCTTTTCTAAGCTCAAACCAACCTTTTAATACACAAATACTTGGGACTGGAGACTGCTATGAACAAATCAATCTTTCTAACATTCCTGAAGTGTGGTATGAAGTAACAAAGTCTCTTTGTTTAGTGTTCAACGTCTCATGACTTCAAGTTTGTTGGGCAGAAGATGGATTAATATCAACTCTACAGTGCTCATATAAACTCATGATAGACCACATCAAAATAAAGGAACTTTCCACACTTTCCTGTATCTAACCAATTCACAAAAACTCCGGTCCTCTGGCTTACATAAACAGAGGTAGAAAAACGCCCTAGAACTGTTCTGTTTTGGTTATTATACAATACTTTTCATTACTATTTTATAGCTCCTGTGTTAGGAAAAATGCAATGACAGTTGATGAAAAATATTAATGAAAACTGCCCCTTGAAAATAATAAAAATCATTAATATTTACATAATATGCTGTAAAGCCTTAGCTTTCATCAACCAACATATTTCAGAAAAGCCCCAGAATAAGTATTTCACTCACTTGTTGAATTTTTTTCAGTATGGAAAAGTATAATTTCCAGGACTCGTGTACTCCAACTTATGAATATGAAATCCTGCATGTCTCCTACCTAACTGTACTATTGCTAAAGATATTTCATAGTTTATATAGGTTAGCTCTAGAGGCTTAATCAACGTGCATATTTTGCCTAAATTATTCCCACTTTAAGTCTGAATCTGCTCTTACAAATTATCCTCTGTTTATTCCCAGTTTTTTGTTATCCACTATATATTGAAACATGTTTTCAGAATTGTTTGCCACTGATGTTCTGATGTTCTACCAAAACCACTGCTAAAGTGGTAATATTCTATAAAATACAAGGTTGGTATATTACATTTTTACTTCTTTGCCCTTTCCCTCTGCTTCCATAAGCTATTTCATCTATATTTAGTATTTGGAAGGACATACAATCAATTTTCGCCTCAAAGATTCGAAAGCAATTACGAAGTATAAATCTTGTTTTCTACAAAACAAGGATAATACCCTAATCAGGGTAACACTACACAGTGCCTCAATTTTCCTCTCATGAGGTGACATCAGAAGCAGAAGGAAGGTGAAATTGCTGTGGATGCTGATGGTCTAAATGGCTACACCAGGGCTGTACTTCTGAAAGACTCAAAATATAAACTCACAACAACAAAGGGGTTTTATATTTGTTTGTGGCCAGCATTTATCTGTTTTTACTCACAAGATACTGCCAAAGAAGGTGGTCACATCCAGTACATCCTGAGAGTTTTTCAAAATAAAAGTGCCTAGTTTGTGGTTTTTACATGTATACTGGATGCTTCTTATGTTTGAAGTGCTTTCAAAAGAGAAAAGGAGAAAAGCACATCAGAAGCTTGTAAGAAGCCTTCAGAATCCCACTGCTTACCAAGGGGCATAGCCCATTCCCCTCTATCTCCTTTGGTTATCTTCAGTAGTCCAGGTGTCACATCAATTGCTTCAGGCTTTCTATAATCTCCCAGTATTTCTTGTATAATCTTTTGAAAATAAGGTTCAAGTGCACTTTCTCTCTTTCTCTTGGTAATTGTGTCTATAAGGCAACTCCAGGACTGCTGGATGAAGAGATTATCAAATAGATAAAAATCTATGCAAGTAAATCTACAGGTGATTTCACTGAAAAAAAGAGATACAGTTAAAATATATTTGAATAGTGCAGAATGATCTCTAGCAGATTTTCTGTACCAACTACCAGAAGCTTTATAAAAATGCTCTAACTCTGCTTGCTGGTTTGGAGCAAGAAGTAAAAGGAAAACAGAGAGTCCAGTTCATTAATACAACCACAATTTTTGCTGCTTTTTCAAATTATTTTGCTTAATTATTTGTTTTGAGCTGCTGCTAAGTGTAAAGGTTGCAAAAGTTCCTACTGATTTAGTCTCATTTTTCTCACAGAACAGGCAGAACATTGTCCACAGCAATATGATCTATTATCCATATAACTATCTCCACACAAAAATACTGAGGTAATTTCTAGACCCTGCATTCTCCATGCTTGCCCCAGGATGACTCTGTGCTGCAGTGTAACAAGCTATTCTTGCCTAGATTAAAGAATAAAAGTGCCAAGAGCACTCTCCTTTAAGGGGCACAGACTTCAGCACTGGATGAATTGACCCCAGCACTTGCCAGAGCAAGTCAGCCCGGAGTGAGTGTTTTTCTGCTCTAGTTAGGTGAATACTTGCACTCAAACAGCTCCTATACAATGACAACTTTAATACTTTAAATAGCTTGTGGGAACCCTTTATTTGGTGCCTGTTAACACTCCTGGTCTCAGTCTCCACAAAGCTATTTTCCATCATTAGATGATTAATTAAGTGTATTTAGATAAATCTCACATCTGAAAAGCAATCGAGTTAGTAAACTCCAAAAAACAACACAAGCACCTGCATGCTTGATACACGTTCCAAGGCTTCACCTTCCTCAGTTCCAAAATAGATTGAGATTGATGTTTGCAGACTAATGCACTCAGCAAGGCTTATTAAATATTTGTATTACTCCACCTGAACAGCAAATCTTCTGCTGCTGCACTGTGTTTCTTTGTGCTGAAACTCTCAAAGTGGGTACAAATTATTTCTGCTTCATATGAATACTTATTGGTCATATTTAATAATAATAGCCAGCACCACTATTAAACAAATAAAAGTATTATAGAAATCAGTGTGGTACATTGTAAAAAATCAAAGGTTTAGCTATCAGCCTCAGGTTCTCTAAATATACAGTATAGACAACTGGGAAATTATTGTCAATATTGTCAATATTGAGGCTATATTAGGCAGATAACTGAATTCAGAATAATGAGTTCTGATGATTAATCTTGCTACAGTTTGGGGGCTTTTATATTAAAGTTTGCTAATGATTTAGCATGCTTTAACAGGTTCTGAAAGGGCTTGAGAAAATAACAATGCCACAGAACAAAAATAAACCAACAGTGCTCCCTCAGACACTCTGTGAAATCTGGAGTGGGAGTGCATTGTTTTTAAAATAAGAAATTCTTTGGTGCCAGCACGACTCCAACCTCAGCTTTCTGTAGCATGCTTCACTAACCATACATGCAGAATGCACTTTAATTTCATCCTTGGGTTGTATACACACATTCCTGGTATTTTTAGAAACACTTTAAAAGTATAAAATCTATTCCCTATGCCCTCATCAATTTGAAATTACCATTTTAAGGCTGATTAAATAAGGATTAGTGCCAATGTTCTACTTATTAGTCTGTGTCTTCAGCTGGAACTGATGATGTAGTATTTGTCAATAACTAGTTCACAGCCTTAAATTCTGCAAAAAGAAACCTCTGCAAGACAGTCCATCTGTCTGAAGATTTTGCAGCAGGCTCCCATGTAGAAGAAACCCATCTATTATGGGATGATACAAGCTTAAAGTGGCATGTATCACAGCTGTTTGATTACTGCTGGGAAGATGACTTGCATCCCCCGTACAGCCCTGGATCAGGATCCAGCAGTGATGGATTGAATTTCCCTGGCTCTAGCCTGATGATGGATTACCTCAGCACTACATGCAGGAAGGGTAAAGTCTGGTCCAAAATTCACATCGTGGCTAGAAGATGCTGGTCTAATGTGATTTAGTGAAATGACAAAACATTTTGAGGACCTTTCAAAAGTCTAAAACCGCGAGATTGTAATCTGGGAACTCTCCACAGGAATAAAGGATCCTTATTACAGGAGCCCCTGGAAGACACAAGTCAGGCACAGCAGGTTCAAAAATGTAAGGAGTTCTTCACAAGGTCTGACCTGCTCTGCTGTCCAGACGCACCCCATTCCAGAAACTTCCTACAAACAACACAAAGTATCACAGATCTATCAACTCAGATCTACCTTACTCTGCGGGTCTACTAAGTGGAAAAACAAAGTATCAAGTTTTTGAAATCCGTGTTACTACACACAACAAGAGAAGCAAGAAAACCCCCAATGATTTAAATTATTTACTTACACTGAAGTATCTCGTTTCAACAGAAGTATTGTCAAGGGCTAATATTTCACATATAAATGCCATCACTTACTTCACTATGTTCTTTAGTTTTGACTGCAGCATATGTTTAAGCATTTTGTGGTTTTTTCTTTGCATTTTGAGGATCTTGGTGTAATGGGCCTACATGTGTTATTACAATACAGAAAACTTTGACTGGACTCCATTCACATAGAGCTTGAAAGTCACTAAACAAAATTATCTCATTTCAAATATTCTTTAAATTGTATTGCATTATATTTTGTAATATCTCATAATATTTCAGTCTAGTTACCAAGAATTAGAAGTAGGGTTCAAAGAACCCTACTTCTAAATGCACAAGAGGTTCAAATCATGTTTTTATCTTTAAAAGAGGTTTTGAAAGAGACACAAAGAGAATAATTTGCTTTAAAACAGGTTTCTTTTACCTCAAATACTTTTCAAGAATAAATTTCAAGAACTGATGGAAAAAAAAAAAAACCCAAAACACACAACCCCCCCCCACAACTAAATTGGCACCTTATTTATGCTTTCCTAACTTCTATACTACTATTTCACTTCCATATCTTCTTATCCTCAGAAATGAAACACCTTTGGAATCCATCAATGCTTTACTCTTCAATAAACTTTCCAGTAATTTTTTTCCATACATTTATTGCTCCATCTGTAAAAATGTGTCACTCAAGCTTTTTCTCAGCCTTCCCTAATCTCTCTTGATTCCTCCCCTCACTGTTTCTGCATGAATAAAGAGTTCATTTAACATTAGCCATCCTCCCCCCAAATACATAAATTTGACTAAAATCCCCATAAAATGTATTCTTATTTTCAGTCAGCCTCTTAATCTTTCTTCATAAATAAAATCTCTGAAGCCTGGTATGAATTTTTGTTTCTTCCCTTTGACAACTGAAGAGAAATTATCTAAGAATCAGTACTGAAAAATTCAGCCTGGGATTTGGTTTAAACATTGCACCCAAAAAGCTAAGAATTTTATCTTTTTATCTTTTGAATGTGGATAAAGCTCAAACACCCTTTTTCTCTCAACTTGCATTAATATGTTTTTTATACTGACCTCATGCTTTACCAAGTGAGCAAAGAGAAAAAAGAAAAAAAAAAAAAAAAAATAAAAAAA
>VXBR01003923.1:291873-305825 GCA_013400215.1 Cisticola juncidis | reverse complement strand
AAAAAAAAAAAAGAAAAAGAAGGCCATGTTGTTGAAAATCTGCAGCCCATTACCTCCCAGTTAACCATTGTATAGGAAAGAAAGGATTTAAAGCAGATATTAATCCATAATTGTCCCTATGCAACCCTGCCAAAAAAAGCAATTTTTTTTCTCATGGGGAACCTTCATTTTCAACACTCCTTTATTTCACCTTCAAGGAAGTTCATGTACCCCAAGTCTCTTCTACAGAATGTAAATATTACTCTCTAAAAAGTCATAATACCTTTTTTTTTTTTAAACTTGAACAACAGCTGTAACGTGACATATTTTTCCCAGGAGCTTTAACTGATGACAGTGAATTAGAAGTTCCAGCTGAGAAACAGTTAACAGCAAAGCAATTTTGTCTGTATGCATGTTAGTACAACAAGTCTTTGATCATGATCAAGCCCATGGGCACCAACATTACATAAATATTAAGTTGCCACCACAAAATCATATAAAGAAATGGTTGCTAAGCAAAATATTCAAAAGAGGAAATGCCAGACTCAAGGTAGCCTGAAAAATCCTTGTATACTGTAGTTCTTGTATACCATTCCTAATTGAAGAGTCAAATATTACCTCTCACCACCAGGACTCCTGCACATTGCAGTGAAAGTGATCACTACAAATTTACTTTCATCCTTATCCTCACTGTACAATCCTGTGCCTAAAAACACAAACCTTTATCTATTATCTTGTACATGAAAAGAAACATTTTCCTTGTGAACATTTCTACCGTGTTCTGCATTAAGAACTTTACAAACCTCACAGAATTATTTCAGAAACGCTCTTTATGGAATTAAGTGTTATTCTTGAATCTGTGTTACAGCTGTGCTCTGAGTCCCAGGGTCTGGCAGTCACATGGAACATCTGTAGGGTGTCCTGGTTTCACCTAAGACAGAGCTAATTTTCATCCTAGTAGCTGGTGCACTGCTGCATTTTGAATTCAGAATAAGAGCAATGTTGATAATATGCTGATGTTTTAGTTGTTAGTAAGCAGTGCCTAATCTAAGTCAAGGACTTTTCAGGTTCCCTTGCTCTGCCAGTGAGAAATGGCACAAGGAGCTGGGAGGGAGCACGACCAGGACAGTTCAGCTGTCTGGGAGGGAGGGGTGAGTGGCTTCAAGGAATTTGGATGCTGGCTGTGATCAAAGCACTACAGAGGGAAATCACCTAAATCCAACATTCTCTATTAGAGACCTGTTCAACACTGGAAACTTTCTTTATGAGCCACAGCCACCCAAAGTAGAAATCCTCCATGACAGTGCCTGTAAGACACCTGCATGATTAACTGTTTATACATGTTGATTACCTCATTTTGCCTTTATTCTTTCTCTGTCTCATTATTTAGCTGCAATGTCATGGGTGATTTCACCTTGTTTTAAGTCTAATAGCAGAAAACAAAATCATTTCAAAACACAGAACACTGAAAAATAAGTTTTACAGCAGAGCTCCCTTAAAGTTGTACTCTGGATAGTGAAAAAAAAAAACAAACTCTGTATCAGTCACAATAAATAACAACACTTTCAGATAAATTCAAAGGGCTCCCTTCCCAAGGGTTTTGAAATACATTTCAGAACTCTTCAAGACACAACTACAGAGATAGTGTGCGACCCTTTGAACCAAAGATAAAAGAAGCATAAACACACACTATCAGTTTCTAAACCATACCATTGTAATTGATATTACTTTCACACTTGGCTTCAATCACCTGCACTCACAATGCAGCTCTGCTCCACTGACAGAGCACCAGGACCAAACAGAACCACCTTCAGGGTAATTTCCCTACCATTTTTCAACTAATAAGTAACTAATAAATATAAAGATGCCTAATATGTGAAATTGTTTTATTGAAGAGCTTCTATTTTGCTCACATATCAACAAAAAATGCACATTTATGGGTACACTGTAACAAGTCAGTCACTGTTGGAAACCAGTCAAGAGTTCTAAGCTAAATTACTGCAAATTCCATAAAGGGGATTAAATAACTGAATTCTGGCTACTGATAGCACTTTAATACCTGCTAGCAGCATTATGCCTTCACAGATGTTTCACACACACATAAAAAGAAATAAACGGAACAGCATTCCTTTTCAATGCACTATGAACTCACTGAGAGGCAGTCTCATCTTCCATTAGCTCACCTCTTCCCGAAAATCAGGTTTTATACGGATCCTGAGGCATTTCACTTGTGTGACTGGAAGTGTTTTTGCTTACAGGTACCTTACAGAAAACCTGGAGAGCACGACTGTCACAAGTGAGGCAGAAGGGGACGTGACCCTGATTCTCAAATGAAATCAGCCACCCCCATCCCCTGTGGCAGAAATCCCCAGGACAGAGCCCGCTGCTGCCAGGGCATCCCTTCCTCACTGCTAAAGCCAGCACAGTTCCCTTAGTCATGGTATCAAAACCAGAAAAGGTCTGGCATGGTACCACAGCACTCACAGATGGGTGAGTGGCAGCAGCCACCACAGGGGCAACAGATGGAGGGGGAAAGAGGACCCTGGAGGAAAAAAAAAATGAGTAGACACTCTGGAAAGTGTTCCTGGAGACACAGAGAGGGAACAACTTCAGTTCAATTTGGGGATATCTAAGATTCCCAGGGTACACAGAAAGAACAAAAGGGACTGTGAAAGACAGAAAGCTTCACAAGGGGACCCTGAAGCCCTGAAAACAGGCTGAGCTTATTCTGGATAAAATCCTTATGCTGACACACACAGCTCTGCCAGACCCCCTTTCCTCCTGCAGGGCATGGAAATCCTTTAACTTGTAAAAGTCAGCACATGCAATCAAAATGTTTGGAGTCAGTCTCCGTGGAGTGTCCTCACTACCAACAGTGTGTCCCAAATCACATCAGCAGCACACACCTCAGAATGTGTGGAAGGTCAGATTTTAGTTGGTGAGTCTGATTCTAAAGGGCAGCCATTTCCACTGCCATCCTCCCTACCTACAAAGTGAGAAAATGCAATTTTACTCCACTTCAATTAGTCACTATTTTTTAAAGTACTTCTACCTGTATGGTAAAAGCACATTTCATGTCCTGCAAGGTCCTTTGCTCTGACACAATAATCATCCTGATGTCTTCAGTGTGTGTTTCAGATACAAGCATCCAGCATGTTTCAGTTTTCTCATGACAGGGATCCTGCTGGCACTGCCATGCAGCTAACATGGGTGTATCTCCCTGGGTTTCAGGTTGTCTCTGGAGATCAGTGTGCTTGTAGGCTCCAGTGTTTAATATTAGCACCCAGTGAGACTGATTTTCTGCAGAATCCTCCAATCCTTAGAACCAAAATGTGAATATAAGGCCTCCCTGAAGCATGCTGAGGCTGTAAACTGTGTTCTGTATTAATTCAGAAACACAAATTTTACATTTACAATTCACATAAATTTATTGCATTTGAAGACATAACTGGAAGGAAACCCATTCTTCCTCAATGCTTATGGGTAATGCACTGAAGAAGATTGATTTTAAACTTTCCCAATATTACCTCCTCTCAAAAAGAAGCCTGATCCAACGACACTGTCATGTCACACACCAGTGACTGAGCCCTATAATGAGAGGAAACAATTTCCCATCCTGCTGAGGCCCTGAGAAATATCCCTTACCTCATCTGAACCCTGGGTCAAACATTACTTGGCACAATCCTGCCTGAGCTCAGTTTCTGCCCCTGGGACAGGGAAACTGGGAGCAGATTCCTCTCCATTGTCATGGATTTGGTGCTTCCACAAGTCTGGATGTAGCCAAAATTGGATGAAAAATATACAAAGTGGTAGAGAAGCCAAAAGCCTCTTCTCCCCTCTAATCATCTATTCCAGCACTATGTAAACTGACACAGAGTACAGGGGCAGCACTTTGGCTTTATCTAGTTACACTGCCTTTGAGAATTGATATTTATTCCAGGGGTAAAAAAAATCCAGAATAAACCAGAAAAACAGCCCAAACAAAAAACCCAAGGGAAAAAAGCCCCAAACCACAGCATATTCCCCTTAGCAAAAAAAAAAAAAAAAAAAAATCATTATAATAAGGGAGGAAAGGAGGGGAAAGCAAAAAGAAAGCCAAGACTCAAAATGAAAAATGGTAGAAACAACAGCATGTAATTTCAAATTATTTAAAGTTTAGAAATGCAAGGGGAATGATAAATCTTAGATTTTAGCAGACAGGAGGAATGGTTCCCTAATTCCATCAGGACTGTGGAAGCAAAGCCCCCAGAACATCTGAAATAGGGCCAGTCAGCCACCAGGACTGTTTCCTGGCAGTGGAAACCACAGCAGATGGGGAAAGGGCAGAACTCATCTCTCAGAACAAACCTCTCAAGTCAACAATAGTTCATGGCTGACTTGGGCAAAGTGAGGGTTACATCCTTTGTTCTGAGCTTCCTCTGCTAATTGCTCTCTAAAATGATTAGTACAATTCTTCTAGAAGTGGTCTTTATCTAGATGGGCTGAGAAAATGTTCTGGCTAGCAACCTGCTACCTTCAGGCAGAAATTCAAGATATTCACCTGTCTGCAAGAAGTTGCTCGTGATTTGAATAGAGAATTGGATTAGAACCAGGTTTCATACGTGCCTGTCTCTGGATGAGTCCCAGACAACTGTGTTAGTTTATGTGAGCAGCACTTTCTCAGGACAAATCTGATCATTCAGTGCTTTGGTTCACATCTATCAGCAGTCTGAGAGGCACAAGTAGATTGCCTGAAGATGAAACTAAACTGGATGTACTCCGTGAACACCTGTAGTGCTCTCCAACCTCTGAGAGATGCTCCAGCCCACACAAGAAAGCTTTCAAAAAGGCACAAAGCAGGTCCTCAGCACCAGCCCTTTCAATCAACTGCCCCTTCCTCTAATGCCACTTGATAAGGCAGAGATGGCCTTTGATTTCACAGCAATAATGTGCACATATTTTTAGTTTGGCCTTTCCTACACAGTGCTAGAGAAAAGCTTTCCAATTTCCACCTCCTCACTTAAAACATACGTGCTGTACATTGGAGTTCCTAAAGTACATAGCACTGGAAAAATGGAAACCAAGGCTTGGTGATCACCAAAGGAAGAGCTACTTCCCAAATTAAACTAGGACATTGGTCAAAATGAACTTGTTCATACAACTAATTCCCCTTTGCTTATATAGAAGATTTTTTTTTTTATTATTTCTGTCCAAGCATTTTTCTCATGATGCATTCAATACAATTTAATTGCTAAATAGAACACAGGACAAGCTATGGAAAGGAAGTCCAATTAACATGCATCAAAACACATGAATACAAACCAAACTTTTAGGAAACTGTCAAATATCTTCAATTCTTGCAGCCCCCTCAACTTCATCTAAATGACTGCTTTTAACTATGCCAGTTACAACCTAAGAAAATCTTTCCTTTTTCCTCCAGCAAGATCCATTACAACTGTTGTCCAGAGAAAAGCTCCTGAAATGATTCATNGAACACTGTGCACTATTGGATGCAACTTGCTATCTTTGGTAGGGACCCTAAATCTGCAGTGGTCAGCTTTCTAGAATGACAGGAATTTCATTTTGGCAAAAAAAAAAAACAAAAAAACCCCACCCCAAACCAAACCAAAAAAAAACCAACAAGAAAAAAACACTTTCATTGTCTGCAGTTCATGACAGACATCTTTTGTACTTGAGGTAGCCTTGCATCAAATCATGTCCCTCATGACACCAAAATAACCATTTTCCAAATTTGGTACACTGCTAACACACACTCCACTAGAAGTTACTAAGAAGGTCAAGCTACCTGACCTAGGTAGTGGATCAAATATTAATTTTTCAAGCTCTTTAAGAAAGAAAGAGTGAACAACTATCAAGAAAAAATAAAAATAAATCCTACCTCTACATTATAACACTGAATGCATCAGTTGTGTTTAAGAGAATAAGAATCATTTTTCCCCCATGCTCTGCTACTGGTATTTGTTACATTCTCATGTATATCTGTATTAGCAATGATAACTGATTTTTCATTGATCATACGGACACTTTCATTTGTATTTCATCCCACTGAAATTCATTTATAGTTTGTTTTGCATAAAAAGATAGAAGAGGAATTATATAAAATTTAGTAAAAGTTTATTTTTACAGGCAGGTTCTTCAGAGGATATTATCTTCTCGCTTTTCTTACCATGTATAAACCTCAGAACAACGATGTGCTTTACAACAGTCTGAACTAAAAACAAATTTGCAATTAGATGGACAAACACAGAACAGACACAGGCAGAGCTGACAACCATGCCTTCATTAAAAACAAGCCTGCATTTTGCTTTCTCCTATGATACACAAAGAGATGGTTACTTCCAGCTCATCATCTGACCTTTGTTTCTATCATGTCAAGCAAAGGAAGGAAGCATTCCAGCCAGCAAAAAATCATTTAAAATTCCACAGGTTTCAGGCAATATCTTGACAGAAATTACAAGCACAGCATTGCAAAGATTGTGCTCATCTGGCCTCTTTGGAAAACATGGCTAAATAAAGAAGAATTCATTATCTGCATCTTCGTACTTACCATGGAAAGAAAGAAAATCTAGAGGCTGGGCAGGTTAACATATTTGTCTCAGAGGGTCTACGAATTTTCCATATACAAAAAAAAATTAGTAACTTCACTCTGCATTGTTGATTTTTCTTAGATTTGCCTTCCTGATACAAACATCTAACCCTTCACATCTAAAAATGTTATCCATGGACCGCTTTAAAATGCAAGGGCATAAATACCAGTCTTTGCAAAAGCCTGTAATAATCAGTCAGAAAAATGAATCAGGCTAATAGCCTTATGGTATATACATCATTTGGCCACTGTATTTGAGATTAAAAGTAGGAAACAATTCAACAAATTCACAGGAGATTGTAGCAGTAAGAGCACTTCTTCCTGCTCTAAAGTCACATTTGCGGATTCACAACTGTCTGGGGAAAAAATAGTGATCCCCCTCCTGATTGCCTGGTAAAGCACAACTGAAAAACAAAACAAAATAAAACACCAGTATCTCTAGATAAACTCTCAACTCCAAAGAACCTTTCAAATAATGACAAAACAGACTGATCAAAATGGAAACTACTCTACAAGGTGACAAAAGTTTATTTACAGTCTGCAATAAAGACCCTCTTCCTAAGCAGTATTTCACTCCCTTGCACTTCCTATTCCCATTGGACTGTCACCACACGTTCATCCTGGAAGATGGACAGGGGTGGGTGTGGACAGGACTGTGTTCTTTGCCTGGGAGTGCCCCCATCTGCAGGAGTCACTTTTCTGGAACATTTCCCTGCAGCAGAACACAGGGGTTTCACTGATACCCAACTGAGAGGTGACAGCTTGCCCAGGTAGAGATGCCCCCTTCACCCACCTGTGTTTCAAGGTGTTCTCTGTGTGTGTCAAACTAAATTTTCAGAGATAGCAGAAGGCAGGCATGCAACTGCTTGCTCTTTCTTCCAGTAATTTGTGTCCACACATTCTGGCAGTATTTGAATACACCTACATTCCAGAAGTAAAAAGTTAGGACTTGCTTTCAGGAGACTATAGCAGTGGAGAGGTGGTTTTTGTTGTCATTGTTTTGTTTTTTGTTTGTTTTTAATTTGAAGTGCTCTGTGGTTGTTAAAGGTGCACCTTTACTCAACTCCTCTGAACACATTTATCATTTCTCACAGGAAGACTCTGTAAGAGTCACAGGACTTTAACAAGTCACCCACAAAGCACTTTATGCTTCTCTTTTCAGGCTCTCAAAGGAAAATTTTCCAAGATCCTGAAACATATTGGCACTACACAAACAAGGGAAGACAGAATCCCAAAAAAACCCACTTATTCTTTATCTACAGCATCACTCTTCATATTTTCAGTCTCTCCCAAACTAGCTATTATGGCCCTATTATTTCAATTTCTGGACTGTAGATGAAGTGTGGCAGATAGAAGGCCTTTCCTAGAAGTGGTTATTTTTATTTTATAGCTGACATTCGATTGCCAAGGACAGAAAAAGCCATTTTTTTGTTTGGCAATAAAGAAAACTACATTAACTGTTGCAGTTTAAAACACACCCAGAACACCACAGCATTCTGTCAGGGTCACCATCACAGAACTCAAGCCCAAGATTTTAAAACATCTACATTCACTCGTGTAATTTTATGAAACCTTGGAAAGACATCAGTTTTTCCTCTGCTGTTCCCACATTTTATAAGTAATTCCAAATTGACAAGAGCCTCAGTCTCTCTGTTTACAGAGAACTCTGTAACTCTGTAAGCCAACTGAGGATGGAGAAAAGCAGAAGATGAACAAGAATGATGAAAGAGGATTCAATTTAGAATATCCCATGGACCAATAATGAAGAGACACAACTGATGGGTGGCACAGACAACCTGGATTCTGTTTTCCCCCAGAAGTAGATCCTGAATTCAGTACTTTATTTTGGTATAAAGTTCAAGAAAACATAATGAGAAACAGGACTCTGATGGGAGTCTTTGTATTTTACCAGAGAACAAAGACAATTTTTTAGACCAGTGAATAGGATCCTACCAGGGAATGGACATTTGATCTCCAGCTGCACCTACACTGCCTCTGCATTTTGCCAGTTAAAAGAGGAAAGGATCAGATAAACCACATCTCATTTTTCCCTTCACCCTCCCTCCATCCAGAAGTGCTGCTTCTTCCTTTCCTAAGCAAATCAGAGCTAGTTTTGAGTGTAAAATCAGAGCAGTTTACAGTTCTCAGAAGGGACTTTTTTTGGATGAACTATTTGTTTCTCCAAGGCTGTCAAGAAAGAGAGGCAGTAGCAGCTCCTAATCCCTTTTTGTGTTAGGGTGTGCCAGGTACTGATCCCAGAACTGCTGTGCAGGAAGACTGCAGGGGATAGCAAGAGAAGAGAGGCAATGTCCAGAAAAGTCACTTCTACTGCCTAACATCAGGAGTATAAAAAATAATATTTTTGAATATTAAATAATTTTTAGTATTTATAATACTAAAAATAATAATATATCAATGTGTTAAAAAAATCAACTAAAATAACCTATGATGAAAACACAGACATTATAATTTTACAAATGCTTACTGTGCTGAGATATTCTGCAGCCACAGAGCCTGAAACTCCAGCCCTTTTGTAGGCATGTCTTTCTGTAGGAATTTTTCCCTCCAAAACAATTGTTCAGTATAATATGTCAAATGCAAAACTACCCACACATTACATGTATGGTACAAACACTAAATGTGTAAAGATTTATATTGTAAAAGGCTTCCTAGTGCGAATTTAGACTGAGAAGAAAAAACCTAAGCCATATCCTACAATTTGATAATGCAGTTAAGGAAACAAAAACCCAAAACAAAACGAACAACAAAACCCAACAAACATAAAACCGAAATAAACAAGCATTAACAACAACAAAAAAGACCACAACCCTATAATATGATCTCAGCATGTGAGACACAGAACAGCAACAAAGGCAAACATCTCTGCCAAGGTTGTGGGATAGGTCAGAGCAGCATTAAGTAAAGAAATAAGTGCACACACTAGAGTTTTACTAAAGCCCATCCCAGATTCTCTGTGTTTCCTGGCATGGGCAATTTATTTTTAGTGCACTAATTCTCTAGAGAAAGAAAATGACCAAGCCCACAGTAAGTCAGTCTTCCACTTACCCCAGCCCTGAAGGACTTTAACCCCAAGAGTTCAGTCCAGTCCACAGCTTTTGATGCCAAGTTTCCTTTCTGAAGCCCATTGTCTTTAAGAACGGAGAGCAGACCAGTTCCAAAAGAAGAAAAGCTCAATAGATTAGTGCTATCTGTGTCTCGTTGGGTTGTGCCTTTACATCTCAATAACTATATTCCTATAACATGCATAAAATCGTAGTGGGAGAAATGTCTGTTCTCCAGCAAAGGCATTTTTCAATAGTTTTGCAGTGCTATGCTTATGCACAAACATAAGCAGTCATGTACAGTTTGTGGATTTATTATTTCATCTCCTGGCACCATAATCTCTTTCAGCATAAAGAGGCTAATTTTCATCAAATAGGACTTTACTGTCATTCACATAAAAAGCTAAGTTGATTTAACAAACTCCAGTTAATGAAAAATTAAATTATTCAGGAGGGCAGAAGAATATATAGTGTACATGGTCTATTCCTATACGAGCAGCAACTGCACCTCCAACAAGGTCACAGAACACTGTTCCAGAAAACAGAAGTCACATGCTAAACCCTTTTCTAAGAGTACAGTGATTGTTATAGATGTATTCAGTATCAAGAAAAAGTTTCTGAGAGCAACTTCATTTTCTTCACCAGTGACATTTTCAGATATGGAAACACAGTCCAGTAAATAAAACTGAATTGCTGAGGACAGCTTGTGGCAGAAACTGAAAAAAAAAAAAAAAAGCTTAAAAAAAAAAGAAAATCACCACTTATTTGACCCTACTTCCTCATGTTGATGGCTTGGATAATTCCATCCTTAGTATTTCTTTCCACATATGGTTCTTGGTCTTTTACTGGGGCAAGCAGGAATGTGATTCATTTGGTAGGTATAAGATTCTTTCCCCAATCCTCTATACTGTAGGTCTGCTGATCCTTCCTTGACAAAAATTTATCTTGTTTGGCATTTTCTCACTGGTCAGAACAAGCCCTCACAGTCCCAGAGGTCTGTGACACTCGTGGCCTTTTTGCCATTGTGTCTTTGCACCTTGTGCAGACACAAACTCAAAATACCACAGGTAAAAGTTAATACCTTTTAGAAAGTCATCAACTTTTGGTCTTCTCTGTCACTTCAACCAGCAGCAGACCAGAATAGAGCTCAAAACTTATTTCTTCTATGGATGAAAGAGTTTTAGGTACTAAATATTTGTCTATTAGATAGAGGGGTTACCTGTTTCTCCTGTTGTATCTCATTTCCTCACCTAACTGAAGTCAAATTACAGACCTGCATCCTGCTAAAAACAGTTCAGAGTAACCTTACGATATTAGAGCCTCAAACCATTAACATCTATTACCACATCATCGTAGGAGATGAGAGAAAGACAACAAAAGAGAAAGAAAGCAAACCCAACTTTGTCAAGCATGCATGCAAAAAAACCCCAAAAAATAAAAAACAAACCATGACACAGAAATCAACTCTTAAGTAAGTCAACCTCACTTTCCCCAGTCTCATTTTCTACTCTGGGGAAAAAGCTGTCCATTTTTTTGAATTCATGGGAGGATTAGGGCCAAAACACTCCACAGTCAAGACAGCAATGGTAATTCCATCCAACTCTTATATATCAGGCAGTTAGCAATTGTTCACTTGGCCTTTACAAACAGACCTGGCTACAAAATAAATAAGAAAAAAAAAAGTTTCTGGGAAACATTTTATATTCAAGAGATCCGGGTATTATTTTGATTCAAATTAAATTTTAAAGACCACCTCATTCCAAAAATGAATTGGTTTCTATGAAGGCAATGCACCTAGAGGGATATCCTTGAAAGAACAAGGCTACAAATAGGGGTAAAGATGCCATCCATACACTACATGTGACACTGTAATCATATCTCTGTTTAATTGTGTATTTTACTGCAACTACTAAAAATAAAGGCCTCATACAGAATACTAAGCCTACTGAAACAGGAGAACAATTCTGCTTCATCCAATTGTATCTTTTACATGTTTTCCTCTGACTTCTCCAGAAATGCTCATAACAACTATGGTCCCCTAAAAGTTAAAAAAACCCAACCAAAAAAAAAAAACCGAAACAAACAAAACAACAAAACAAAAACTCACCCAAAAGCTATAATTGAGACTATATATCCTTGATTTTTAAATTCTTATATTTAACGCTAGGATATTTAATGCTAATGTTAGTAATACTTTACTGTGAAGCAAAACCAAACTATGAGGCAGATGACCAGCTTCTATTCAATGACTCGTTTGTTGCTATACACTCTTCTTGTTTAAAAGTCTGGAAAGGTAATATAAATTTATTCAACAAGTAATCTATATTGCAGAACTTGGATAGAGAAAATCATAATAAAAAATATATAAGTTAAAAAAGAAAATCCAAAAAACCCACACTTATTTACTGTATTGTTTTTCTCTCTCTGTCCCTTGAGGTTCACATGATTTGTGCAGTCAGCAACACATTATAGAACTACATGAGGATAAGAAAGCTGAAATATCAACCAAATAGCCCATATTTCAAACAAATAGGCATATTTCTTGAGCAGTGATGAAGTGTATTCATGAATAAAAACCTTGCTTCACTGGACTAAGTTTGTTCTTAGAAAGTAGGTCAAAATTTATTCACATGGACATAGAGCAGCAATTTTCTATGGCTGGAAATGTCAATGCCTATCTTGATTTGTAAATCTCCAGGCAAGCATCTGTGCATGAACAGGTATCAAGGCCTCTCTGTGAACTGCAGAGCTCCCAGGAATTGAGCAGAAGCAGTGATATGTTCCAGCAGAAGAATGAAAAATTAAACTAATGCGTTTCTGCTATGTGTATTTGCCATTTTACCTTCTGCATAAGGGACCATGTCAGGCATATATTGTCAACAGAATATAAAATAATAATAAAAAGTAATATTTTCATAAAGTTTGGACACCACTGCTTGAGAACATTTATTATTGTCTGTTTATAATTATGAATATATATGTTTTTGAGCATGAACATAAAAACAGGAAGTTAAAGTGGACATTACATCATTGTACTCCTGCTTACAGCCTGATGAGCTTGTCTCATTTCCCACCTTCTTCCCTATTATTTCTCAACATCCCCAGCTCTGTTTTCAATATTTTTTTCCCCGCTGAAGCTTTGCCTTTCAACTATCTGACCTTTTTTTTCACACAATAGAATATCACATTCCAGGAGTGGTCACCTCACATTGCATCTTTATTTTGCACATTTCCTAAATACAACTGTTTTTCTATCTAGAAACTATTTCAAGTGGGGTAAGCAAAGAATCAGTTTGAATACCTTCCCCCCCTCCACAAAAAAAAGAGCAGGGAGTAGGTAGAGTTCTCATCCACTTCCTTGCTCCCCATACAAACCTGATTGCTATGACAGGGGGTCTAATTTCACTTTACTCCTAATTTGCCTGGAAAAAGAGGTGTGGGGTAAAGAAAGGAGAAACAACTGCAAAAGATTTAAGTAATTTACTGGCTGACATACTTTGATAAATACATGTCTACTGCATTATTTCAGGAAAAAAGTTAGGAAGACTGAGAAGAGTGCAAGTGGGAAAAATTGTCAAAATCTATTACCTCAGGCAATATATAATAATTAAGGATATTTAATCAAGCAAAGGAAGTGGTAGCTACAGATTGTGTGGAATTTTTTTTTTTTTTTTCTTTTTTTTTTTTTTTGTGGCTGTTGTTCTGAAAAAAACTTTCTTTGATAGAACTTTTAAATCCAGTTTAGGCTGTTTATGCATTCATAAACTGAGAATTTAATAGAAAGTGAAATCTTAATTGCCTTAGTGTTTCCTGTGTTTAAGTGCCTTCCAGTACATTTAAAGAGTAATTCCATACAGAATAAATTATATCCATTAACTGACTTTATTGGACATACTTGAAAGATAATATGATTGCTAGAATTGATTTTCTTTTTTTGCACAGTTTTGATGAAAGCCAATTTAGTATTGAATTCTCTCTAGAAGAACTTCCTGGTTTTAATAGTGCACACTTTGATAATTTTAAAAGAAGTACTCATTAAGTCCATTTGTCTAAGATTTTAATAAAATATGAGGGACTATATCAGCATGATCTATGTTCACTGCATTAAGTGTCATTTGCATTCTGGAATATCTACAATGCAATATTCATTATTATGTTCAAGAGCAGGTGTATTCTGTAAAGCTGTGTAGATCTACCCATTCATTACAGACAAAGCCCTAGCACAGAGCACATTAGGAAAAAAAGATTCAGGTGGTCTCTCTCTGGCCTGACATTCCAGGTGGAAAAAATTACAGTGAATGAAAAACCAAATATTTATTAAAAAA
>VXBR01003923.1:146532-291373 GCA_013400215.1 Cisticola juncidis | reverse complement strand
AAAAAAAAAAAAAAAAAAAAAAGAAAAAAAAAAAAAAAAAAGAAAAAAAAAGAAAAAAAAAATTAAAAAAATTTAAAAAAAAAAAAAAAAACCACCAACCAAACCAGTAAGTAACTTTCTGCAGGATTTCACTGTTCACCAGCTGACTGGGCTGTAGCTGAAATGATAGCTGTCAATTTGTGCTCCTGTGTTGTCATACAGAACACCAGTGTTCTTAAATTGATGAAACTCATTGAAGCCCATTTTCAGCTCCTATCAGTCATATCTGGAGCTGCACTATTCAGATGCTGGGCACTGAAGTGTAGCAAATAACTTGAGATAGTCAGAGAGTAAAAAATATTTACTGAACTGATAAGAACAACTGCTCAAGCCATTAGTAACACCTAAATGAGACCATGCTTTGTTTTTTTCTTAAAAAAAAAATTTAAAATTATTAAAAACTTTCATTTTTTAACATTTAACACTATACATGTATATACTATGCAGTTTTAGTTGCTGCCTTATAAAAGTAAATGCTAAGTTCTGCTTTGGTATACCTTGAAATTCTTCAATGTAACAAGCAGGTTAAATGTTTGTGTGGTTTTTTTATGGTGTTTTTTGTTGGTTTTTTTTGGGGGGGGGGGGCGTGTGTTTTTTTGCTTTGTTTTTTTCCCCACCACCCACCATGCAATCCAGCTGAGACTGGATTTATTAAAATACTCTTCTGTGTACAGTACTATCAAAATCTGAGTGCAAGACACATTCGGCAGCAGCATGGCTTTATCCCCTCCATTTTTCCTTCAACAGTTAAAGACTTGAAAAGCTGAAAAACACATTGGGGGAAACAAAAAATAATTGACTTACTTATTCACTCAATATCTTGCTGAGAAAAATGGCCTAAAAAAACCCTGCCTACCAGACTGCATTCTGCAAATTCACAAAGTTCTGATCAGGTCTACATCCTGATCGTGCCAACAGATGTGCAAACACAGGCTGATCCCTGGAAGGGCTAGGATGTGTTGCAGCAGAAGTAAAGAGCACATGGTCATAGATAAACCCAGGGAATTCAGAATTAAGGGAGAAAGCACAGGAAGGACAAGCAGGAACTACAGATTTGCAGAGATGATGACACAAAAAGTCATTTTTCTTATAGTCTGCTATGACTAGAAGACGGTGGAAACTACTACACATTAGAAATCCCCCTTGTGGAATTTATTATCTTAAGTTTTGTTCAAAATTGCTGCAGTCATCAGCAGGTGGGAGAGAGAAGAGGGAGAGGGATGTACAGATGTTGAGATTATGTGTTCCCATGTGAAATCACACCAAGATGTGTAAATTGGCAACCTGGAACTGAAAAACCTGGAAGCAGAGGCTGCAAAATGAGGCAAAACTGACCCAGTCAGAAGTTCAGTTGCTAAGCAGAGAAGCAATGAGAGAGCTCTGGGGAAGCAGACAGATCCAAATAGAAGCAGTGGCTCAAGCATCATGCCCAAAATTTTCCTGATTTGTTACGCTGGGAAGAAATCCCTATTCCAGCCAAATTTCTGTGTTGGTAAACTGTGCTGCTCACCAAGACATGACATTTTTAGGCCTCTTGTTGGATCTTCATAAAGAGTCCTGGGGGATAGCATAAACCAGCAGGCAGCAGCTACCTTGATTCCAAATCATGTATGTAGCCCCCCGATAAAGGATATCATGGCCACTACTCAGAGCTATATTTGTCAATAGACATGACTTACTTTAAAAAAAAATCATTTAAATCTAAGTGTTAGCTTCAAGAAAAAGGCACAACAACATACTAACCCCATCATTAAAGATCATGCTTAATTACCATAACCAACAAAGACACACTTAGCATCTCCAGTGACTTTGCCCACTATGTCATGAGGAGCTCTTACAGCTCTGTCTTTCCAAAAAGGGAGCCCAAAAAATTTTTAAAAAAATCAATAATAATAAAAGCTACACTAAGAAATTATTTTTAATGGCCAGAAAGCCTGTCTCACTTAGCAAGAGAGAACAGACTCTGCAAGCTCCAAGATCTCAGAAATATCACAGGGGAACACAAGCAACTTCTACTCAGCTCCAGCTCTAGATTAAAACTTTTAAAATTGGTAACCAAGTATATTCTACAAGATCAGTTCCTATTTTTGGTTTGGAAAAGGTGCTTTCCTCTATTTACATATACCTTAAAACTGCACTTTAATTAACACCTCATTTCACAAACAAAAAGTTACTTGACAAGTTTGATACAAACTTTTTAACACCTGTAACATTTCAACAATTATAATCCTGGTTTAGTACCAGCTTTGTATGAAGTCCAAACACAGAAGGAGCCCTTTGCAAAAACCATGCAGGTAGCAGAGCCCTTCCTCTCACTTTTTCCACACAGCCCCCACAAGCAACCATGCCTATCTGTGAATCCTGTGAATGACAGCCAGCAAGGGGAGATAAAAAAAGTTTATTGTTTAGAAAATTAGGCCTTTTATTTGATGGATTAGTGTTTTCACTTCAAGCCAATCATTTGATAGTCCACATACATCATCTGTAGAAGTGGGTTAAGCAGACTAGCTTTGTGCCTAAGCTGAGCACACAAAATCTCTACATATATCTCCAAACATAATCCAATTTATATTTGCAAAAAAACCCTCCTATCTTGATATTTACTGCTGCTCCTGTCTTTATTTTCTGGCATAAGTAATAAGCTGTACATGCAATTGACAAGTTAACTCCTACAATATATAATGTACTCCTCTAATAATAATTGTCTAAACAGTAACTGTCAGCACTCAAACACACAGTAATGATGCCTTGTTACTTTATCACTGTATTGGAGGATTTTTCTGATCTCCCAATGTCAGCAAAATCCCAATTCAATACTGTTAAAACACTCTCTATTTATTAATAAAGGCTAGATCAGGCTTTCAGTTTTTCTACGTTTAATATAGTAGAGGCATCGACACTGTGGCACCTATAACAAATACACAAATAACTCAAAGTACATTAACACAGATGTGGATCATTATTCTTAAACAAGTTCATTGATTGCAGCAGATAGATTCAGCTAATTACCAAAAGAAGGAGGTACAATTAAAAAAAGTGTGCCTGAAAATTCTTCTGCTTTCAAAGCTGTTGTATAAAAGTTTAATAGTATAAATTGCTTCACCCACACGTACTGATGTGTCCCAGCTTACTTCAGAGAAAAAAAAAAGTTTCTACCCAAGCCTTACCTTTGGCAGTCATTTCTAAAATGAAATGGAAACCTACTTCATAAATCTTGCAACAGGGGCCAAAGATTGAAAACCTGCTTGTACAGATTTCAGCCTCTGTGACAATACTCTGGAAGTCTTGATGAAAGTCTTCTTGGTTTTGGGGGAAAATGATGGCCCTACTTCACAACAGTTTTGCAGATTTTTTTTTCTCCCTAAAGTAAGAGATCCACACAGTTTATTTTCAAAGAAACCATAGCTAATTTTCATTAGGTTATTTGCAACAATATAGCTCCCATTTATAGAGTTATGAATTAGGATTTGGACACCGGCAGGCAAGAAAGGAAGGGCACTCAGCTGAAATGAGAGATGAGATTATAGGTGAACATGGCTTCTATGGAGAGGGACTAGGGAATAAGGAATAAATCTTGGAAGAGAGGATAAACAAAGGTTAAAAAATAAAGAGTGGGGGATCTTAAAGCCTACATTTCCCTCTCCTTGGTGGACAGATACCAGGCCCCCTTCAGAATAGCTCAGATTTCCCCCATGTGAACAAGAAGGTCTCAGTCTGTGATACCCACAGGTTACAAGCAGGGCAGGACTGTAAGAACAGCATAGTTTTTAGCAGATTTCACATAGTCTAAGGTCTAAAGATTCCCCAGAACAAAGGACAGTTTTTTTCTGTCAAGAAACCCCTGGTGAGTTGTTTAGGTTTCTTTTCCATTATCTATCTTTTTTTCCATATCTATTTTTTTCCAGTGCAGCCAGCATTAGACCAATACTTTCTAGCAACAAGTTGTAACAGTTTTACTTTAACCTGAAGAAAGTATTCTCTTGTGTTTTTGTTTTTCCCTAATTTACCTAGTTCCTAAACAACCAAGAAATCTTTATTCAGTTCCTTAAGTAAACCATTAAGTTTCATTCTAACATGACTATTTTTTCTTAAGGATTCATTATTTTAATATTCCCCTCTTTTAATAGTCCTCTGTGTCACAGCTCCTCCCTCAGTCATCTTTCACTTCCAGCCCACTCCACAGCACGAATATTTTCCAAGTATTTTTCCCATTCTGCATCTTCCTTGCCCACAAGCACATCATCCATGTGAAGCTATAATTTCACTTACCAAGCATTAAACCTCCAGAATGCCCAGATGAATTGCTAGAAAGCTCTGAAGAGGACAGCAGGCTCAGCCCTTGGCCCTACACACACAAAGCATCTCTGGAAAGGAGCTAATGGAGCTCTGGTAGGGGCAAACACCTTTTGTAGTGACCACCCTCAGCACCACCCTCGTGTTTCCAGTCTCATCCTGATTGGCCCCGGTGCTGCAATTCCGGAATGCTGGGCTGGAATCCCTCACCCACACCAGGCTGGATCCCTCACAGGTGCCTCCTATTCACTTCAAGGGGCACAGGATTAAAGTTGGGGTTTTTTTGTTTGCTTTTTTGCCTTTGCCCTTTTATTTCTTCCTGATGTTGAGTTTTTACGAAACTAATCCTGAGAAACTACGTAAGGAAAATAGGCAACTTAAACTCTGTCTGGGTATTTTGTGACAAACATGCTGGGAGAATTTCCACAGGGGAAGTTTTTGGCCTGTTTAGGAGGAAAGGAGAAGAGCAGTAGCTCAACTGACCCTCAGCTTGAGGCAACTCAAAAAAACTGAGAAGGCAACCTCCAGTTATTATTTCTCTGAGGTTCCATGGAGGCACAATCTTTTCCGGGTACTACTACCTTGATTTAGCTTGTAATACACCAACTTGAAGTCAAAAAAAAACCACAAAAAAAACAAAAAACCAAAACCAAAACCAAACAAAAAAAAACCCAAAAAACAAAAAAAAAAAAAAAACCCAAACAAACAAAAAAAAATCCACAAAAAAACCACAAAAACAAAAAAAACCCCACCCAAACCAAACCAACAACAAAAACCAAAACAGAACAACAAAAAACACACACAAACAAACAACCAAAAAACCCCAAAACAAAACAACAAAAGCAAACAAACACAAAACAAAACAAAATAACATAAAAAACCAAACCAAAACAACAACATAAAAACCAACCAAACCAACAACAACAAAACAAACAAACAAAACCAACAAAAAACCCCAAAACAAAACAACAACAACAACAAAAAACCACCAAAAACCAACCAAACAAACAAATTTTTAAAAAACCCAAAAAACCCCTCCCAAAAACCCACCACCCTCAAAATTATTTAAGGCACAACAGAGATATTCCTAGGTTGACTTGCTATCTAGTGTTTTCAGAATAGGAGGGGAACAATCCTAACGCAACCTGAAATTCCAAATACAGAAAAGCAACATCAAAAGGTAGAAAAGGGGAGAAGGAAAGAAACTCATTATGTGATTTCATGATAAAATAATGTGAATAGAAGCACTGAATGGCAACATTGGCTTCAAGTCATGAAGCTGCTGTGCAGCTCCCCAACCCAGCAAAGCTGTCACCACTGCTGGGTGACTCTGCAAGGACTCAAGACAGGGACATCACAGCTTTAGTCTAGGCTTGTTTTAGGCTCACCTAAAACATTATTTTAGCATAATAAACAGTGACAACAACCCTCTAATTATCAGGTAAATCCCACTTGATTAGATTTGGTTTAGATTTGTACCGTGGTGGGATGTAAACCCTGCCGTTATTGATACCTTGAAATATTTTTAGTGATGATGCTAAACCGTAGCTAGTTTTTGTCCTCATCTAGCAAGTTTTATGAATTTAGCATAAAAATGCAGATAGAGGAGTGAAGTTAGGAAATGGGAGCAGAGGCTTTCAAACTATAGACGGAACACCCAGACTTTGGAAAAAAAATATTTGATAATCAATTACTGGTCACTAATGGATGCTACCCTGAGATCTGAATGATAAGGGAAAAAAAAGGAACAAAAATACAACATCTGTAAAACATATCAGCTGGGATGTAATGGAGGACTGTAAACCAGTGGAAAAAGGGATAAAGTGTACAGCATGTTGCAGCAAGAAATTGTATCAGCCTCAAATGAACTCTAGAGAGAGGGGGAAATAAAGCATTTATAATATGCTTGTCCTAGGAGAAGGCACAGAACTCTGGTGAGTCACTGCAGCCCACTCCTCCCTCCGCTCCTGCCTGAACCTGTCACGGCCCCAGAGGGAAAGGGGATGGCAAATGTCCCATCAGAGCACAGCAGAAGGTGCAGGAAGTGTGTGTCACCATTTAACACATATGACTATTGAGTCTGCAATGCAAAACTCTTACAACAAATTGCCAGAGATAATCTTGATTTAGAGACAACTGCTAGACACTCTCTGTGTCTCACAGGCTTCCAAGAGCAGGCTAAGTATTTTTCCTCCTTCCTCTCTCTACCTTTTAAACACTTCTAGGCTCTCTTGGGCAAGCATTTGCCTGTAAGCTGAACCATAGGATAAACTATTTTCATTTTAGCTAAACATCTCAGATTGAGCCACGTGTCTGTAAGGTCAGAACACTCAATGCTTCAATCCCAAAGCAAAGCAGTGAGATATAAAAACACTTTGCTACACCCCAGGGATACATTCAAGTGTCAGGATAGCTGATGGCTGCCATGAATCCAGACCATGACTAAGCCAGGCAACACTCCTTTTTTTAATACCACTGTACAAATGTCCTGAGAAGCACTGTCCACTTCTTTACAACCATTAACAATCCAAAAATAGAAATAAAAGGTCTGGGGGGTTGTCCTTTGTGGGGTGTTTTTTTTGGGTTTTTTTGGGTTGTTTTTTTTTTTAAGCTCTGTTTTTACACTTCTTGTTACTGCTATTCTGAGCCCACTCACATCTTGAGTAAGTGCAGTGAAACAGATTTATGAAAACAATGCAAAATATAACTGACTTCTGCTCAGGGGTAGCCACTGCAGGGGTAAACCAAAGCCATCTGTTTGTTACTGTTCCTGCCACTGTGAGACCACAGACACCACGTACAAAGCACAGAATTATCAGACACGCTGCAGCACCTATTTTTCCTTCTGTAGAAAGCAGAAATGCTCTGCTGGAACAGGGCAGGTCTGAGATCAGCAGTGGAACTCAGTTTGTGCAGTCTGTGCCCTACCTGGCATGTGCAATGAAAGGGCCCTGCATTCCTCATCAGTGTCTTAATCTGCACAAGTATAATTACAGCCCTCCTCAGCAATGGTAAATACAAATTATTCTGTTCTGCAAGAAGAAGATAAGCTCATTTTTACGTTTCAACAACAACAACAAAAAAGAATATATGATTGGAATAAAAAGATATTTATCCCAGCTCAAATGTTAGGATTACATAACAACTTTTGAGATGCCTGCACAGAAACTGAATGTTTTCCTAACAGCATCCCAACAGTCATCTTATAAAACTACAATGGAGACAAAAGAAAGGCTTTTCTTATTTGTTACAATACTCTTTAAAGGCTAGAAAAGATCAACCATAGGTCATTCATACTGTTTTATTTCCATTGTAGCATATCCTTTGGACACAGAAAATTATTTATGTGTTTTATAAGTTACCATTACAAAACCAACCCCTTGGAAGTCTTCACCATGATTTGAAAGTGTGTAATGAAGACAATAAATGACAATCTATGTATTAGCTTAATTAGTAAATAATTCAGCTCATAGGTTCTTGCTCAATTACAGTCTTCTATGCCATTCTTTAATTGAAAAGATATAGGAAAAAAAAACCCTGAAGTGAAATTACCATGTTAGAGATTGGAAGCCTTTAGTATTCAAGACAGAGCAGCCTGTTGCTCAATATTTTCTTTTGTTTTTTGGAAACAGCATAAATTTACTACTGCAAACCCAGCTAGCAAGCGAGAAACTTCTGAATTTGAAATTCTTGAGTGTCATGCTTTCTTCAAGAATTATTAAAATGGAGATTTGCTACAGTTTACAGTTTGTAAACTAAATCCCAAGGAGTCCTTCCTAATCCTCATTTTTTTCTTCTATAGCTCTCAAACAAGTTTCAGTCAAGGTAATGTGGTTACAATCTATTTGTATATATTGTTTATCACAACAAATAGCATTTATAACAATGCACAGAGCAAGAAAAATACATTTTGCACTGGTTTTATATGTTTATTCTTCCCGAGACATGAAGCCATTTACTCTGCCTTGCAGAACATTTAATCCTTTTTACCATTTAGATCCAACAGGATTTAAGGACGTACAACATCTCACGGGGCAGGGCCTGAGAGCATTCCAAGACAAACCCCATCTTAACCAGCTTTGCAGCCCCAGCAGGGCTCCACTTGTGGGATGATTTTATCTGTTATTTTTAGAACTGATAATTAATCATTCTGACATAGTAATTTCTCAAAACCGGCAAATAAAACTGACAAGTATATGGAATATTCTGTTTAAAATTAGGAGAAGGGTATGATAGCTTCCTCTTATTTTCTAGTGGTGTATCAGAATAGGACTGTTTTCTACAAAGGACAGTATTTCTTCTCCTTCACCAGTTCAAACTGTCAGAACTATATATATATAGATATAGAGAGATATATAATTTGCTCTTGGTCTACTTATTCCTCCTTCCCTGGCAGATTAAATACCTTGAAAGTTTTCCGGAGATTCTCTTTAAAACAACAACAACAAAACCACAAAATCCCCAAAAAACCAAAGCAACCCACACAACAGAAAAAAACCCCCACCCATTGCAGAAAAAAAATTAAAAATCCCAATCTATCTGTGGGTTGCATTTGATATGAACCACCCACTGTGCACCTCCTGTTCCAAACCTTTGGTACAGGCGTTGGTTAATTCTCTCTCTTGTGTGCAGTTTTAGACAATATTCTATTTGAATTGGATACAAAGTTCTGCATTCAGTTTTCTAAACCGTGGCACTGAGTACATTTAATTTATCCTTATTTTAATTTTTCTAAGGAACAGATGTTTAGTAGGCACAGACTGCCTCACAAGACGGGGAAAGGAGGAGAGTCAAAGTTCTTTTAGCTCCCTTGCTGAACTGAACAACAGAAAAAAAAGAACTGAGCTAAAATATGAAGGAAAATCAAAGTAAAAATCCTGGTGTAACCTCAGAGAATCAGCAGGTGCTTAATTGCTTAAAAAGAATTAGGAGGTGACAGACAACAGGTTTACACTAGACTTTCCCAGCGTGGCACTGAATTTTGAAGAACACCTTGATCAAATCTCTTGTGCTGGGAAGAGTGAGAGTGTTAAAATCTGAGCAGATGCACAATCCCTACACTTTGAAATGTGCTTTGCTGTAGCAGATGCAGATGGAGCTGCTGCAACTCCACCCCATAAAGATCATCCTGTGACTGCCTGAGCTCTGGACTTCACATATTTGCTGCTGGGGAGTCATTTGTGAGAGGGGAGCATGAGGAAAGAGGGCATGAAAAGGGATTTCTACACCCACACAACACCAGGTTTGTACTCCCTTGTTTGTCTTGGAAAACCACACTGTACCTGTACTAATCTATAAAAGGATTGGGGGTCTGGAAGTGACACATTTCAACTGATTACTGATCAACAGTTCACATGAAAGGGATTCAAAACACTGCTCAGATTGCATTGTACTTAAATTATTTCAGATTTCAAAGTATAAATAAATCTGCCTCTTTTGACACAAAATGTCTTTGGTTGAGACTTTTCATTCCCACCTTCATGCTTTGTTTGCTCATCACATTAAAATTTTTTATTTTTTTTTTTTTACATAGAAAGGCAAAAACAAAGCCTAAAAGATATTTACATAATACTTTACATAACAAGCTCCTTTTGAGAAATGAGAATATTAAAATTTCAAAAGTACAGTCACAGCAAGTGGTAGGCGAGCAACGAAGATAAATCAAATCCTATTTCTTGCCATGCTGTGAAAAGACGGCTGGCTTTTAATCATCATGATGTGCCATATGTAAATTCCATCAAAGAAGAAGTTTGGTAAATGTTATATTTCATAACCACAGGGAAGGAGGCTATTTATAAACACCAATTAAATGATATAATATAGTCCAAAGCCATTAATAATAAAACTATTAATGTAGGTAGACATTTACTTTCACATAGAGTAGTTTTTGAAGTAAACTTTTTCAAATGCATATTTAACTAAGAAAACATTGCATGTTTTCTACTCAAGGTCATTTTAGCTTCTCATCTTTTCAGTGATATAAGTAAGTTGTTCAAGAAAGAAAATAATGCATGAAACATTCAAACCTAGAATCACTTTCTTAAAAAAAAATCTGAGACTGTTTCAGTCAGCAGCTGTGTTTTATATGTGGTGGAAATTTCTATATGCATGTATGAAGATTAAATGCAAGTTTATGTTGGGTTTTGCCAGGCCCAGGAAACATTTGGTGATGTTTGGCAAATGTCTTGAACAGAAGATTGCAGTGAGCTTTAGCACCACAAGCATCCATTTCCAAGCCTCCAGTGGAGTAAAGAACCCAGCACAATAATACTCTTATCACACTGGAATTCTGCATTACTTCTATTAGAAGATAGCAGACTGATTTGAAAACATTAGAAGTCATTAAAAGTCTCACAAAATTCCTAGAAAGGCTGCAATAATTTATGCCATAGTAAGTAAAGCTTTGGAATAGAACAGTTAATCTACCCTGCCTCAAACCAGTGTGGCAAACTGCATCTAGATGTTAAAGCTCTAAATACTGGACTAGCACTTAAAGATATAGTTTTCTTACAGAGAAGATGCTGAATTCAAGGGTTTTAAAGAGAATTCTGCAGCAAAGCATGAGGGATAGCTAATGACTGCTGGGCTAAGCCTTCTTGCAATAATGGAACTGACAGGTTACCCACTGGATACTCCAGGAAAGACACAGGATACAGAATTTTACTATATAATGAAGCCATGGAGGAATTTAGTTGTTCTTAATAGAGATCAAACTTCAGACACAAAATTTCCAAAAGCCCACAGCAAACATCCACTAAAAAACTCCAAACCAAACAACCTCCTCCCCAACTTGCCAGATATTCAGTAGTTCCTGTGTATTTTGCTTTATCTAAAACCCCCTCAAATCTAGTTCACAGTCTTACCAGAAAATTTATAGAACCCTGTGTTTGTTTTCCATAACACAGGAAAAAAAATTCAGTTACAGATTTAAAACCAAAGGTTTTATTCTAATTAGTTTTGTAAAGGGAGCAAAATATCTCCATATTTTCAGCACACTCAGCAATGTCTGTGTGCATAAACTGAGACCTGTCATGTCTGTCTTGTGATTAGGAGAAATTTAATGCTTCACCTCTTTGTAATATTTGTTGTTTTGTCAGAACTGGCATGTAGATTGAATGGCAGCTGACATTTCCGAAGATTTAAATAAGGTAAGAAATTAATCAAATTAATATATTCATTTTCTAAAGTATAATGAGTCATTTGCATATAAAATGTAGGAGTCTGTAAATATAAAATGAACTTCAAATACTTGAGGACTTCATGAACTCTATTTCTTATATTTCTTCTATTTTATATATATGGATGTGTGTATATATATATACACACACACACTGCAGAGAAAGATTTTAAACCCCTGAAATTCTTGCTGTTTTATGCAGTAGCTTAGATTGAACAAGAGATAATGATTTTCCCCTCCATGGATCACAGCACATAAGATACCAGACTGCAGCATTCTGTAGGGGACCTACAGAGCTCCTCTTACACCATCTGCAAAGGCAGCCCCTGATCTGTCCTTGAGAAGAGGGAAATGCTCTTACAATGCCCAAAGTATTTTCCAGGGGTGAGTTCAGGTCTGACTGTGTAAAAGGAGAGAGCCATAGCCCTATCATACATGGAACTCCATGGAGATCACCGAAAACCTGGTGGAGAGGAGAGGATCTCACCCTCTGCCCACTTTGCAGAACTCCAGTCATACTGAAAGGTAAGACAAACCTGGCATGGGGCTCCATATAAAAAAGAGACAGCAAATTAACACACCTACCAAGAATCAAGAATAAAAACAGTGTCCAGGCTCTGTTAAAATACTACAGGAATCACATTTACGAATTAAGCAGCAGGAGTTTCAAGGCTAGCAGCTAATTCCAGTTTAATGATGCTGCCAGTGTGTGAAAGAATACAGAGAAGCAAATATGTTGATTTGGTCAGTCAAGAATTGAAAATCTATTTGCCTAAAGTTGATTTACAGTGCAACAGGATTCAGCTACTGAAATTTGTAACTGGTGCTCCTGTCAACAAAAGAAAGGCCAGCCTTTAATTTATGAATTGAAGACAGCTAGGACTAATTAAAGATGCAACATAAAGCTGAGAAATAGGAACTCTAACATGCAGTATGAATTAACATAAATACAGACATTTTAGCCAGCTGAAGCTGAGCTATTGTGCTAATTTAATTTCACGGGCTTGGCTTTGCACAGGGGGTTCAAGAGTTATTGGTATTTTTGTGCATGTGCACATGGCCACTCACATGATAACACACACAACTTCCTTACAAGTCAAAATACTACTGTCAAAAAGAATAAAAAATAAGCACAGAGGCAACAAATACTACAGGGAGGTACAAAAAGAAAAAAAGAAAAACAAAGGCAAGTTTTAGGTTGGCAGGAAACCTGGTGTTTCAACATCAATTGTAGATCTCTAAAAAAAAATCCCATATTTTCTTCACAACTGCATGCACAGCTCCTTCTGCACAGACTCAGTGTTAACAGTCTGTTTAAAAGACCCAAGTCTATAAAACATTTTGCCCCACTATTCCTCTGCTTCCAAATGAGCAACTGTTATTTCCCTCCTGGTGGCAGAAGAGGACTTTGGCCTGCAATTCCTATTTCTCAGCATGCCAGGGACACTACTGGTTTAGTAGAACGAGAACTCACCAAATTGGTATCAGAAAAAAATTATTCTTAAGGATATATATTTGACAACCTGTGTCAAACAAGGCAGAAGACAGACAAACTCCATTCTATAATCTACCTGATCACACTGAAACAGCACAGGGACACAACAGCAAGTGACTTTAAATGCCCCATGTCAGCTTGTTATGCCTTATAATTGTTCAGAATTTGATTAGATACATAAGGGAAGGCAATTGGAAGTTGAATTCCACACTTGCTTCAGAATGGTTACAGGAACTGGACCAAATTTGGTGTCTTACACAGTTTCTTTTTCAGGGTTCTTTATGGGTGTACGAATCAGCACAATGTTTGTGGATGAGATTATCCAACAGTTAAAAAATAAACTTTGAAAACAGTAACTGAATGTACAAGTGGTTGGGAATTTGCTGATCCATCTGAGCAAGTGTCAGTGAACACTTGGGGTCTTCCAGACAGTAAATGCTTGGAGGGGAAGCTGAGGATCCAGTCACTATTTCTTTGATACAGAAGTCATTGCCATGTAGAGGAAGCCTACAAAATACTCTTTTATTTTGAACACAACAGGAATCTCAGATTTGGTCTTGAGAAAACGTGGACACACAAGGAAATATTAATTTGCAGAATTGTTTTAACCTGCTTACATTAATGGTACAAATGTTTCTGTGACACTTTGGCTGGCTTCTTTACTAGGTCATTTCTACTTCTTTCCTATAATTTATATTTCTCTGCCAGTATTTTCCTCAGCATTTCCATACTATCTCACTGTTACCTCCAAGTCATGTTTTCTGCAGTACCTACCTATCATTTCTACCATTTCAGCTATCTCCTTTACAGCAAAGTTCAAATTAATTCCAGGCTTCTTTTCAATGAGAGGGAACTGACTCTATCTTCAGGGAGAAATGAGGAATGTTTACCTTTGTCTTTACTATCCTCATTCTATTCCTTTCAGTATACAGAGTTTTGCACACTACTTGCCCTCACAGAGTTGTCCTTGAAGACTACAAATTTCTCTTTCATTTTTAAGCATCACTCTTCCACATGCTTGTTTCTGAAAGCAAAAAATGTTTCCTATTATGATTTTAATTCTTACAAGAGTTATTCAGCAACTCAAGTATATCTCTATTAATCCAAGGAAAAAGAGGTTTTATGAGAAGAAGTGAGTGTAAACAGTGTCTCTGTGAAGAGACGGGGAGAAAAATAGTTATGTGTCAGCACAGTGGGGATAGAAGCTACAACTCTATTAAACTCTTAATAGAAGTATTTAAATTCAAACACCCCTTTGAGTGAAATTCTGCATTAATGTGTGTTACCTGAGACCTCCCCTGCCTCCTCTCTCTCATCCCACCCCTGAACCCAGGGAAACATTTTACCCTCCTGCGGCACAGTCAGCGATCCATCCATGACTGATCGGCCCACATCGGGAGGGAAGCAGACCCCTGGGTCAGGAGGATGCACCAAAGGGGAGGATGAGGCACTGGATCTGTGCTTGATGGGCACAGGAGACAGGAGATTAGAGAGGAGATAAGGGGGATAATGGGCAAGGCTCCTGACACCTCTTCTCATGAAGGTTCTCAAACCAAAATATTGTTGGGAGTTCTTCTCTGTTAGTTAAATGGGAGCTGAGGGGATACATAACCTGCCAAGGTCTGAATAGCTCAACCTCCAACACCTTCCTCCACAGAAGAGGCTGGCTGAGAAAATGAAGTAAACATTCCCATTAAGCAGACCCCTGTTCCCTTCTCCCTCTCCCTGCCCCAGGAGCAGGAATGCACTCACAGGGTCCTCAGCCATCCTGGATACCTCAACAATCAGCTCAGCCCCACACTGAAAACCAAAGAGCCCTCAGAGGAGCAAACACCATTCATTACCCTTAGAGGGCTTCTCCCTGCAGGAGTCACTTTGTTTTACTGAACAACCTGCTAAATCTGCTATTACAAACTCACATCATTTTTTCAGAGAACAAAGTTGCTGCTTTAGCTGCATGCACCTGTGTTTCTTTGACTGCTCACCTTCAGTTGGCTTTTATCACTGATGCCTGTGCCAGCCTTAACACAGAAACAAATGACCTAATGAATGAGATCTGAATGCTATACAAAAGCCAAACTATTCAGTTGTGATAAAAATGTGTTCTTGAATGTACATGCATGCTTCAGAGCAGGACAGAGTATCCAGCTTCTCACACAGCACCACTTCTTCAGGGTTAAAAGGGTCAAAGGAGCAGAGTCTGGCCAATAAAACACATAATAGGGAATATGTGTGTCCTACTGCATGTGCAGATGGGCACTTTATAACTGAAAAAAAAGGCAGTAAAAGTTGCAAAATATAAAAGTCATTTTCTTTATAAATAACCAACGTTCTGCTGCCAAAGGTGGGACTTGCAATGCATTAAATGCTCTGCATGTGAGGAATTGATTTCTTCACTATTTCTAGAAATCGAAGGGTGTCCCTTAGGTCACACATAGAAAGAAGCATCAACAACAGACAAGCCTGGAAACCAGAATGACATGACAGCTGATCTCTGTGAAAGCCAAACAAACAATTGACTAAAAAAACAACCCTTGAAGTCTTCACTAACTCGAATAATGAAAAAAATTACTTGAGTGAAACCTCTGATTGAACCTAAGCTTGTTTCTAAAAACGTAAGATATAATTTGTATTCAGGACACATCAATTTTCTCTTGTTTTCAAGAGAAACAATTCATTACAGAAGTTTAATGAACTCCACTCCATTTTTTATCAGGTTTTACCTTTAGGGGAGGAGAAAATGCTTCACCACATGCACTTAAGACACAAAATGCTTCATGACAAACACCAGCAAGTAGGATGTCTAAGTTAATTTCTTTAGAATTATGTATCTAAACAAGAATGACCTAAATCCTTTACAGATTTTTAGAAATTACAGCCTGTTTTTTATGTTAATATATGATTATTCTGTAGTTGACAACTACTGCAATAACCCACACATTAGAGGTAATAATCTCAACTGAGAAACACTTCAAGATACAGATATCCTCTCAGTGAATACTGCCATTTTATAGACTGTAATAATTTCTTTCACTCAGTAAAAAACAGTAACAGTGAACTCAAAAAAAAAAAAAGTCCTTTCCATGTTTCATTTTGAAGGCAAAAATAGAGGAGTTTTATTTTTGTCTACCAGTGACTGAAGTACATTACACCCAACTTTATCTCAAAGTAAAGCCTAAAAACATCAGCAATACTAATTTTGTGGAGTAAAAGAAGTGATCCCTCCATTTTTATACAGATCACTGGAATACAAGTTGCTTTGTTAGAATGGTTGGGCCACAACTCATGCTGCCATGCGTTCTCTAGCTTCACTTAAGCTGTGCCAATCCATTAAAAAAATCAATTAAAAATGAGATTTTGTCCTTCTGCACTGTTTATGATACATATATTTGGCAGACACAACAGCATTCAAAAAATCTAGCAGGATTTTTTTTGTGAAATTACACAAATATATAAACTGGAAAAAAAAAGAGTAGTGTTTATGGTGTTATATTCAATTAGGAGGCCTCGCAAAGCTAAGGAAATGATAATTTAATATAGTACTTAAACTATGATGTTTTATCTCAAAAACTTTTAATTTAAAAATATTGTTAGCATTTTAAAGAGTACCTTGAGAAACAAGAGCATTCTGTGAGATTTAAGATAACAAATATGACAGACAATATGCACAAATGTGCATGACAGGGCCAGTTATTACATTGTCATGTGCATAGAGTTCTTTAAAAAGAACATTATTGTTTTCACAGATTTTTATTCTCAGGTTTCCTACTGCTCCCAAAGGCTCACTCCCTCTTTTAAGACAGTGGCAGATTTGGTAAATCCTCCAGGTTTTGGCAGAGGTTTATCTTCTACCCCAAGGAAGCCAAGGGGGTATAAAACAGAAGGAATGGGAATCTGAGGAAAGGCAGAGTTGTCCATGCCATGGGGTGTTGAGCAGTTTTGGAAGAAGATGGTCACATATCAGTGAATAATATCAGTTTATAAACATATCAGTTTATAAACATATCAGTTTATAAACATATCAGTTTATAAACAGGCAAGGGGCAATCCTGCTGCAGAGTTGTTCTCCCATGTGACTCTGGGACTGGCACCATCCTTCGTTTCTGACTGGAAATTTTGGGATTGTTGAGGGCAGAAGTGCAAATCCAGTCTGATGCACAACCAGCAGGCTGGGAGGGATATTCCCAAATATACATCTACATATAGATGTACATTTCCCTGCATCTACATGTACAAACTGACCACCATTGACTCAAATACAGAGGACAGAAGGCATCACATGAAGAGCCTGAATTAATAACACTGATGGTTAACAGAATATGCTGGTTTGCATCATTCTGCATTTCCAATAAAATTGAACAATGGTGAGGTGGTTTTGTGGTTTGTTTGTTTGTTTGTTTGTTTTTTAATTCAGCATGCACAAAAGGACAACCTGGATTTCTTTGTCTTCGCCTTGTCTTGGTGATTTTTCATTGCTGATTCTTCCTACAGATAAACCTGAAAGTCATGGCACTTTGCCAAAGTGCACATTACTTCTGAATCAATTTAGATGCATATTCTATCTAAACAGAGCATACCTGAGGTATCTTGGTGTACTTTCTTTACACATATGATTGTTATTTGAATTGTTTATGTGCATGTGAAAACATGCTGAGAAGAGAACCAAAATAAATGGGTCAAAGCAAAGACTCTGCAAATGGGGACAAATGTGGATCTAATACATCACTCGGGAGAAAAAAAAAAGGTTTCTGACATAGGCTTTTTTAGTCATCTAGAAAATCAATTTTCAAAAGTAAATGTTAAAAATAATTAAATATCCAGATAAGGCCAGGTAATGAGAAAGAGAAGGATCCCTGATTAAAGGCTTTTATACTAACCTTCCTACTTTTGGCTGAATATCACAAATTATGCAATTGTGTTTACTGTGACCAACTTCCATCCTCTGATTGTTTGCATTGTTATCAAAAAATTTACTTCCTTTTTAGCTGTTATCAGTAAATTGAATTACAGCAAAATTAAAATGACAGATAAAGACAGATTTAAGGGATCAACACACAAGCATCTGCCAGATTCATGAAAGAACAGTGAGGGCCACAGAAGTAAAAATGGATGAAATAAAATTTCATGGGCTGTCTCTGAATCAGGAGATACTAAATAAGGTTGTAGAGTATTATGAAAAAAGATAAAACATAGATAATGTATCTACAGACATATTAACCAGTGGCTGCCATGGGAGGCTTCACTGTCTGTGTCCATAAAAACGAAACGCGGCCAAACCTGGAACAGACAGCACAGACTCAAAAAATCCTCCCTCATCACCTCTGGGGAAGGCTAATGTAAAAATGTGGACTTAAATTACTGGTGGCTGAATTTAAAATGTACCAGGTGAGTGCCAGACTGCTTCAGATTCCCTCTCTGTGAGGGTAAGGGGACATAAAGACAAGACGACACCAGCAAGAAGCAGAGACTTGGACTGAATAATCCTTGTGAGATCCTTCCAGCTCGAGATGTTCTGTGATCCTGGATTACCCACACAAGCTCATGACGTGCAAACCAAAGGTTCTAAGCCCATCCTCACTCTAAACTGCAGTTCAGGGAAGCTCTTCAGTACCCAGCTCCATCCTCTCAGAGGACATCGCAACAGGCTGGTACCTCCTGCAACCTCGAGGAGTTACTTTAATGGGATGAAGTAAATGCTAAAATGAATTGCTGTAACAGAGCCTGCATGAAGAAAACACAACAGGAGAAACCTGGGTATTTCTTGAAGAGTTTTCCTTCACAAGCTTGATGTTACCACTGCAACAGAGTGAAAGGTAATTAAACTGATTAACTGAAAATCATTGAGGAGCTGTCACTCGCTCCTTTGTCAGGGCTGAAACTGCACAGGGCCAGGATCACTCTGCTCTGCAAATACCAACAAAGAATACTTAATGAAGAAAGGTGGAATATTCCAGGAGTTTTGCACTCCTCAAAAGTTTTGCACCTCTCTGGAACATTTGCTATTAGTTCCCAAAGCATATTTTACACCTTAAGGAGTAGTAGAACACCTTCCAAGTTTCAATTCCTTGATATTTCATATTATGCCAGAACTCAACTCTTTTTGGATGAATTCCTTCCAAAGAGAAATGAAGACATGAACAGCATTTTGCAGAAGAGTTTTCAGCACAGGGTCTTCCCAGGAGTTTTAGAGCAGAACAGAAGAGAAGGGAAAAAAAAAAAATCCCTTTTACTTCTTCAAGTGGTAATACTGATTAACTCATCAGATCTTCTAACAATACAAGAATTATTGGTAGGTTTCCCTGGAGCCTGATATATTTTTGGTCAATAACTGAAATATTTGAACTGAAATCTGTCAACAAAAATAGCAAGAATATTCTGGAACAAAAGCTCTGAGTATGTAGACTTAGATACTGAAATAAAACACTAAAAAGTTATGGCTTGGGTCTCTTGGAGCATTTAATTCACCTATATGTTTGTAGGTAATTTTATTGTCCAACTCATCTTCCACATGAGTAACAATAATTGTGAAGAAAACCATCCTTAAACAAGACTGCTAAAATATTTTCTGTATTCATTCACAAATAATTTTGTACTGATCTAAACCCAAAAATCCCCACCCACATTGCATGTTTGGCTTGAGAAGTTTCATCAGAGATCTGTGCCTTCAATCCCAGTGTCACCTGCATGGGAACATCCAGCAGGCATGACAAAACACACCATGGTATTGCTCTTTACTACACTGAACTTCAAACAAACTTAGAAAAAGAAGGAAAAAAAAAAAAAAAAGCCTGGGTGACAGCAACAGAATTTTTGAATAGTCAAATCAAGGGGAACAAAATGAGCACTGATGAAAAGTTGAATGACTCAGATGAGGAAAAATTAGTGGACTGTGTTCCACTAGAATTTGCTTTTTGGTTTGAAACCCTATGATCTGGAAAGCAACATATTTGCATTTACTTTTTAATGCATTAATAGCAGCTTAATTGTGAAGGTTTCTTCTTAAATAATCTCATTAAAAATTAACTGGTGTTTGATTGATGTGAAAGCAGTTTTGATTTAGCTTTCTAGCTTTATTTTTACTAAAATTGTAGAATTTGAAAAGTAATATATTTCTCTTTAATTATTATCACAACAGTACAGTAATTTTGCCAACTTTTCTACTGAATAATTTGATGACTATAGAAATGAGCTTTGCTTCAGCTTGCTTTTGCTTTGTGTGCACACGCATTAGGATTTTATGGTCTTCCACTAAAAGCTAAAATGTGACACAATAATGTCTCCTGTGTGAAGGACAATGCAATGGGGCACTGCTTTTGCAGGAATTCTGGCCGAGGATTTGGGGTTACCCTGCCAGCAATCTCAGGAGCAGACAAACCATTCCAGATTAGTGCCCATCAAGGGGACGGTGCCAAACTCGCACAGCAACAGGGCCTGGAGCAATGGCCATAAAATAAAACACCACAAGTTCCCTTCAGCATGAGGAAGAAGGTTTTTACACTGAAAGGTGGCAGACCACTGGAACAGCTGCCAGGGAATGTATAGATTCTCCCTCTCTGGAGACATTAAAACCAGCTGGAAATGTTCCTGTGTCACCCACTAGAGGTGACCCTGCCTTGGCAGGAGGTTTGGGCTGGATGATCTCCAGCCTTCCAACCCCACCTACCCTGTGAAATACACTTCTGAAGGATATAATTATTTTTCCCCTGTAAATGATATCATAGGCAATTTAGAACTTTGTTCTTTTCCTTTTTAATTGTTCATCTTCTGTATGAAAACCTTAATTTGGAGATCGATTTAAGAAATGTGCACAGAAACCATCATGCAAAATATTAAATTTTGAAAAATCAAGTACAAAAAGAAACTTTGCAAAAAGAAGCCTCACAATTTCCACATAATCTTTCCTGTGATACCACATGCATATTTAAAACAGGTGCATGCTTTAAAAATTTAATCTTATATCAGTGTTTCTGCACAACTCCCTCTTCATTCACGGCAAAGGCAGTGTACAGGAAGGGGAAATTCAGTGTGCTTTTAACCTCATAAATCTACTTATAGTCCTAAAATTCATTTAAGCCCTACACTGGCAAGAAATCTTATAGACTGAAGGTATTTTATTTTACTTGTGAATTCAAGTTTTACATTTAATGACTTTTTCCTAAACTAGAGATGCAGCTTAAAAGGAGGGATTATCCATTATCCCTACCCATTTTTATCACAAAGAGACTATACCTCCATTCACAATAGGCAAAGAGACAAAAATCCAAGTTGCCCTAATGTAACCTCACCTATAAAAACACTGCTTATAGCCTGGTTGTATGTGAAAATGATATAAAAACCCAAGAATCTCTGCACTTCATGTAACAATTTACAGCACACACTGTTGTCACAACTTAAAAGTGACTGCAAATTGCCTTGGAAATGGAGGCTAATGGATTATAATAGTCTTTGTCACAAATTATCCTGAGTAGTTTTGGTTAAGCATCATGTAGCTTTATATAACATTATACTGCATTAATATGCGATTTCATCAAACCACTCAAAAACCTCCATTAATTTTAATGGACCCAAAGAAATAGATCTCCTAAGAACTTGGGTAACATCTCTTTTGGAATAGGTGTGCTGGTTTGGGCTGGAATAAAGTTCATTTTCTTCACAGTAGCTAGCATGGGGCTGTGTTTTGGATTTGTGCTGGAAGTAGGGCTGATAATGCAGGGATGTTTTCCTTCTTACTGCTGAGCACAGCTTGCATAGAGCCAAGGCCTTTTCTGCCTCTCACCCCAGACAGTGGCTGGGTGGGGTGCACAAGAAGTTGGGAGAGCACACACCAGTCAGGTGGTAGTTGTTCACTACTCTTGTTTGCATCCCTTGCCTTCTTTGGGGTTTATTTCTCTATCTTTGTTATTTCCCTTTTATTTACAAATAATCTGATGATTCTTATTATATGATTTCCATTATTAAATTCTTTTTATCTCAACTCCCATGAGTCTTCTCACTTTTGCCCTTTTGATTCTCTCCCTCCATCCTGCTGGGAGGGAGGGAAGAAGAGAATGAATGATTGCTTGGTGCTTAGTTCCTGGCTGGGGTTAGACCACAACATGGTAGATGACTATTTAGCCCATCTTATAAATATCTTATAAATATCTACTGGACAGCGAAGCAGAGTTAATATTTGTCAAGAAAAACAAACAAACAAACAAACAAAAACAAACAAAAAACCCACCAAAAACCCAACAACAAAAACAAACAAACAAAAAACCAAACCAAAACAAAAAACCAACATACAACAACAAAAAAACAAGCAAACAAAAAAAAAAGCCAAAACAACCAACCAACCAACCCCAACGCTAACCCAAACAAACAAACCAACCCCCAAACCAAACCCCATATAAATCCTGGATTGAGCTAACTACAGTCAAAGAAATTCTAGAATTTTCTGCTTCCCCACAGAGCCCTAAAAGAGATCAAATTTTCAAAACAGGTCTTGCAAATGTACCAAGCAAAGACTTCAGGGTGGAGAAAGACACAGGAAAAGGAAGTGCTAAATCGCCTTATACAATTTTGTGCATTCTTTTTGGGTAAAACACAATCAAGCAGAGTTATTATGGCTAAAAATTTTCCAGTCACTAAAAAAAAAAATTAAACAGGAAAGTAACTTCAGGTTGCTCAATGGTGAAATAGCCAGCAACATGCAGAAAAATTAGAGCAACCCAATTATATTTTTTGTCTGTGCTTGTATGAAGAACTCTAACAACATTCAGCAGATGCCATCATTATGTGAGAATATCTTGATTGCTGTGACTCTGCAACAGAAAACAAGATTTGCATACAAGTAATAGCAAGCCACTCCTTGGAAAAAGGAAATGGTACCTCCAAGTTGACTTGTTAACACCAAGAGATATGGGATGCCTGCTGTGCAAAGTTATTTAAGGGCATTGCATTGTTAACATATTCTACCTGAAATTGCTCCTGCTGGAAAAGGGTCATTTTTTAATCAAAAAAATTCCTTTTACTACAGAAATGCCTGGTATCATCCCCATTTTATCTTAAATAAATATGCACTATCATGCATTTACATAAAGTAAGAAACACTGATTATCTTCAAATGATCCCAGTCTAGACACTTGCCAGCGTGCTATACATGCAAAGTCAATTAGGTCACAGATTTGAGCACCTAACATTTCTCTCATTACAACTCTTCACACAATGTGAGAGGAAAAAACAGTGACAAATTTGTGCCTATGCAGCTTCATGAATTCACTAGAAACAACAACAAAAAAAGGATGGGTACTAGGGGCAAGGAGAGATGGAAGGGAGAGAAGGAAAAAAAAAATGAAAGCACAAATTGCCCTACAGTCAGAAGAATTCTGTATGCCAGTTTGAGGAATAAATCAGAAACTGTCCCAATTGCCACCCTTATCAAACTTAATGATGCTGTGCACAATTCACAGGCATCAATCTGATCAGAGATACACAATCCATGGGTTTGAAACCTGCACCTCAACTTTAGTGCCAGTCATCTGCTGCAGGTAACGTGCTCCAAGAGTAAAACAAATAGCATTTTACATTTAAAGCCATAGCACCTGCTGGAAGCACACTGCAGAACAACAGATGTTCCTGTACCAAATCATTATCAATCTTGTGCTGATCCAGTGGCACTGACAAGGCATCCAAAATGCAGCTGGACAAGGAAAGATCCCTTCTTTCCCAAAGTTATTCACAGAACTCTGGGTGATTTAGCAAAATAATCTCGAAATCTCTGGACATCTCAGCAAACCTTACCTGTAAAAAGCCATTTAGATTCATCACACCATTCTGTCTAGCAGTAAAGGATTTATGTTGTTTACTTGTCTTTGTGTAGCTGCAGGATTTTATATATCCCAATATTCAACAGTGCAGATACTGGCAGCAACAACAAAAAAAATCAGTGCTCAAATGTGAATACAACATTATTAAGGATACCCCAGCACCATCATTCATTTTCAAGTTGCATTTTTAAAGACAGGATGCAATCAAGGAAACAAAGGCCTCTAAAATGTTCCAGTTGTTTTCAAGAGGTTACACTCTTCTCTTGCTGGAAAACAGCCACATCAGGGACCACAAAAGCACAGGTTGTTGGTGAGGGAAAAACACAAAACAATTTTAATTGAATTGTCCAAGAGACACTTAGAAAGCTGCAGAAGACAGACATTTCAGCACTGGATCTTGGCTGAAGCTACTGTAACCTATTGTATTTTGTGTCAATGATCATAGGTTAATTAATAAATGAGGTTCAGTTGTCTATTTAAAATACAAGACTCTTACCGAAATAAACCCAAACAATCTTGATTAACACATCAATCTTGATTAAGGATGTAAAAGGAAACCAAGCTTGTTTGGTTCGTTTTTAGAGTTGTCCATATCCAATTTTAACTTATGATCAAATAAAACAATATTTTGGATGCTTGAGCACATCAGTTTATGCAGCAGTGCCAAGCTGTGCCAATCCCACCTCCTGGCAAAATACCAGCTTATAAATACTATCTACAAGCAGAAATGAGTATGAAGTATCCTTATGGCACAATGGCATTTCAGACTCCTTTGACATTAATCTTGATATTGTGAACTACATGTGCAACTCCATACTTTGTTACATTTGCATCAAACTATTTTTTCTTCCTTTTTTTCCTTTAATTTTTAAAACCACAAAGTGACAACATTGTTGTCTTAGCCTTGCTTGGTGAATATATACACATACAAAATACATCCAGTATGGTAACAACATGAATTAAACAGTTTTCACAGAGGAAAAGCTGAAGGGTAGCTCAGAATATAGTTTTTTTCTATTATATTTTCAAGGTTTGTTAAAGACCTGCTAAGGTTGGCTACTTCTGCTTTGGAAATCAAATATTTAACTGATTCAGACTTTTCATAAGGAAGGGAATCTGATGTTCACACACACACACAAATTATAGTCCCATCATAGACTTCAGATAGCTGAAATATGTTACCTTGCTGTAGTCTGATTACAGTGTGAGAAACCTGATATTCTCTTACCTAGAACACAAAAGAGAAATTGTTTTAGATTAATTCATAGCATTGTTCAAATCATACATTTTGCAAAATAAAGAAGAATGAACTATGTACAACTAACTAATTCAGTTTAGACTATTTAATGGTAAATGGTCTTTAATATTAAATCAATCTGAGGGATTTGGTATCATATTCTTTCACAGCTTTGGCATTTTCTCTTCTTAGACAATTAAAAACTCCATCTTTTAAATCAAGGAAGGTTAAAAGCCATGAAAAAATCCACATTCCATGTTTTATACTATTTATCTTAGTATGATTCAGGTTCTTAACTTTCAAACTTTGTCCAGTGTGCACCACTTGTACAAATGTACATGCATATACATTTTTTTTTGAAAGTAGAAATTCAAAGGCTTCTATAAACCTCACTCTACGGTGGCTTAGTGATTTTGTTTTGGGGTGTATATATATATATATTTTAATTTATTTTTGTGTGTGTGTGTATAGATACTATAAAAAATACTTTAGTTCCATTTTGTTTTCCACTTTCTTTTTTAACAATGACAAAGGTCCAATAAGTTTTTGTCAGCAGCATCTTGAAGCTCTAGAACTGTCTGAAGTAGTAGTGGCACCTCTGTTTATAAAGTGTTTATAAATTAGTAAATACATATGTTTTCAAAAAATCTAACCTTTACATGGTATACATTCTTTAAAGCAAAGTAACTTCGCTTTAATGATGAAAAAAGAAATTAAAAGTTCTCTCAACTGCTTGAACTCTGGAATATATGGATTTCTGGGAAAACTGAAAGTTTGTTCTCCAAGCTGTTATTAACACTTGTGTGGATTATTGGAGTCTCAGCCAAGACTACAGAACTTTCACTTTTTACTTTTCACCAAAGTTCTCCTTATGAGAAAAAGAAAATAAAATATCTTTTACTTTAGAGCTGCAGCCATAAACTATCAGCTATCATATTTACGACTTTAAATTTTAGCTTTGAAATTTAGCTTAAATTCTTTCGAGCAACACAGCAAAAATGAATGCAAACCCAGCCAACTCAGTATGTCTTCAACACACAAAGGTTTTCAGATAATTTAAAATCCACCAGTACCATATCTCTCACTGGTCCTGGCCCAGTATCACGGACACATCCAGCAAGCACATGTTGGGCACATTTTTTTCCAGCACCAACAACTGTGGATCTGCTTCTTTCCTCCTGCCCCCAGATGCTGCAGTTTCTTCATGCTCTGATTGTGTAGCCATGCATGGACCCAGAACTTCTTGGTGACATTCCCCACGCTAAACTTCAAACCATTTAAACTTGAAAACCAGTTTTCTGCTTACTTTTTAAACTAGATCATTTAGACAGGTCTGGGTTAGTTTCTGGTAATGGCAATGCTTGAAATGGCACAACAGAGAGTGTGATAACTCTCAGCGGAAAAAGCTTTGCTGGCAGACGATCCCAACCTTTCCTTTAACCTACTTCTGTTTATCCATTAGGCAATCTAAGTGATTTTCTCAGTAAACAGCTATGGGACAGCAAAACGAACTTTTTCTTCTCTCCTGTTATTGAATCCTATGGAACAGTGCATTCTTTAAAAACAATTCCTTTCCTGTTCCTTCTGTTGAACTCATTATCTTTCTAATAACTAGCTCAGCTATTTTTATAGATTTTCTTTGCTGATTATGACTCAGTTGGGCTGAGTTATGATCTTGGAGTAGAGAGGAGGGGGGGAAAAAAGAGGTAACATTCCCAATGGTAAACAGTTTCTAGTGTCCATCAGATTTTATTCTAGAGAAAAGCTGCTTGGCTTCATCCTCACAACTTCCAGAAGTTTTATCACACTTGAGGAATTATAGAATGTTCTGGCAAGAATATAAACTCTTAGGTTTTGTTAAACAACAAAGTATTTAAATCTTCAAATGTTGATGTATTTTATTTAGAGATTGTGAAACACTTTGAGGAAGGATGCAAAAGTGCTGTAACCTGAAAATATTTCAAGAGAAAAAAAAAAGGTGGTCACAGTTCTAAAAATCCTCCCTATCCAGTGCTCATGCCATTTGTCTAAGACAGAAGAAGAGGAGCTCCACAGCTGGACTCTTTCTATTGCATCCCTCTACTTGTTCCTTTCTACTCTTCTTAGCAATCTACAGAATCAAAAATGTGTTTAACTTAGGATTTATGTGTATTATTATTTTCTATTCTGTTTCACAACTGCAGCCACCAGCACAGGCTCTTTCATGTTGTGTGAGAGAAAATTTAAAATGGTCTTTGGAAAAGGGAAAGAGATTCTAAGGGCGTATATGGGGATTTATTGCTGTCACCTGAAATACCAAAGCATCTGTGGGTTTTGGTAGCTGGGACACATGTTAGAGAAAGAAAAAAAAAAAAAAAATAGGCTATAATATTATACCCTGTATTTTCAGCTGTGAAACTGAGTGGAAGATGCTCATGAGCAACAAGTGGTTTCAATATAATAATTAATAAAGAAAGTTGTTTCAGTGTGGGATAGCAAAATGGCTCTGACATGCTCTGGTTTGACACAAAGGGAACAGAGAGAAGTAGATCAAGGAAGAATTCTGTGTCAGATACGCTGAAGAAACAGGGAATGGCACAAAGAAAAAGCATCTTGAGATTTTTATAAAGGTTTGGAGTTAATTTCCATAGTATTTAAAGAGATCAGAGCTTTATAACTGACATGTAAATTGAAAGTTATAGGTTTTATGACCGATGATCCAGGAATAAGCTGAGTTCAACAGATCTCTGACCAGTTAGAAATCAACACCAGTCCTACACCAACAGCAGAGTATAAGAGTAGCCTTGAATAAACAGATACATTGTTCTAAAAACCCAGTTTAGAAATTCCATTATAAAACAATCCACAGTAGAAAAAACTCATGATTTTAAGTCGTGATCACCACTAATGAGTCAAACTACTAAATTAACCTCCCTTAAAACAGATGACATGTAAAATCTTAAAATTAGTGATTTTTTATATTCAATCTTAGCAACCTCCTTAATTTTCTTACTATAAATTAATCCTTTGAACTCAGAGAATAAAAAAAAATATATATTACATCGTCACCACAGTTATGCAGAGTGCACAGACCCAAGCCTTGCTCACAGCTCTCAGGCTAATCAGGCCTGCTTGCATCATATGAATTCTCCTTGAGCTCGACTTTGAGTTGACTTTGAAGTTTATGAGCTGAAAAGCAGCTAAATTAAGCAGAACAAAACAAGCAAATGACAGCTAAAGAAGCATTAGACCCAAGTCTGTCCATTCAATTAATTTGCAGTTTTAGCCACTCTTCTGTTTAACTGCTTTGTCAAGATTTCGACAGAAGTACCATATGACTGAATTTATGCTACACACATCAGTAAGATAAATATCTGAAATAAAGAACAAAATAAATAATTCTGCACAAGACCTAGTAAAAAAAGAAAAACAAACAAACGAACAAAAAAACAAACCAAAACAGACCAATTCATTCAATTTATTTCCAGTTTACTTTAAATCATACATTTTAAAAATGTACATTGCTTTACTGGCAATTTTAAATGTTATTTTATAATTTTTTTAAAGAAAATTCAAAAAGAGCCAGGGAAATATTCAAGAACTAAAAGAAGGAGCAGATGTATAAATTAAAAGAATATTCCTGGGAAAAAGGCATAGGAGACCTTGCAGGAAATTAACAATTCCCTTTTTTGTTGTACTCTGAAAGATTTCAACCCACATAACATGTAAGCCCAATTAGGATATGAAATCAGTCCTAAACAGGTTAAAGTTCTGCAGCTTTTTCCTAACCTGCTTCAAGAAACCCCCATCTGCCTTCTCAACCTTTCAATCCAGTTTTCCACCTTAAATGTTGCTTGAGATACAGATGGATCAAAAAAAGAACACCAATCAAATATTGGTATAGAAACTGCAGAACATTTTAATATTCATACGGATTTTTTTCAATTATTATGGATGTGTAAGTTCTCAGTAGAGATGACAGCTAATGCCACTGTGCTTTTCTAACCAAAAATGCAAGAACCCACTTCTCACTTCACAAAGCTACCTAGAGTAAGAGGAAAAGGCAAAACATGTTGGGTGAGTCTAAAGGAGATGATCAATAAAATTTTAGGAGTGTGTTCATATGGAAGGGTGCTGATCAGTCTGGAGTCCTGTGGAGACAAATGTACTTTGCTTTATTTTTTGCCTTTTTTTTTTCCTTTTTTCTTTTTTTTTTTTTTTCCTCCACATAGGGAAAAACACAATGTGCGTTAGCAAACATTTTCTACTTCTGTTCCCATAGAATTCCTTATTTTTATGGAGACATGCTTCTAGCAATAAAGGTAATTTAGTGAAACCTATAGTTTGTCCCTTCTAGAAAAAGATGAAAGGTGGTAATTTTCCCCGAGTCATCATATTCATGCAGTCTGGACAGATACTCAGGGGCATAAAAAATATGTCTTTTGATCCAAATACTGCCCCACTCCCGTCCTCTGAATCACAGAAACACTAGAACAAATCAAAGAAAACATCAAAAACTGTGTTATATCATCAGTGTTACTCTCAAAATAGCTGACTACATCTCCCATTAACTATATTGTTTTGATGTAATCAAGAACATTAAAGCTTGCTGAGCACTTTAAGTACGCAGTATTACAAAGCACATGCAATAACAAACTCCTATTTTCCACAATTTCCATGGAAGCATTAACAGAAGTAATTCTTCTTTATTAAATGATTTTCTGACCAGTTTTGAAAGCTTGGATGCAGATGCACTTATCTGTCCTCTAAAGCCAAGATAAACTAGAGTGCAAGCTTTTTTTTGCATGCATGCATGCATGGTTGATTTTCAAATCATGCCTTGGAACAAACTAATAATTAAATAGAACTAGAAACATAGGAAAATGTCCCCAGTTCACACTGCTGGCTAGAAAACCGTTGCCAATGACTCATTCAGACCAATATACTAAGGAAAAAACACAAACATCAGAAGATATAAGCATCCCAAAAACTGTACCTTCAGTTTTACTTTAGTCTAACTTCCCTTACATTAAGCAATAAATCATTAGTATACTAATCAACTTACTATGGCTCAAGTTTGTAAGAGGTGTTAGGAGATATCAGAACCAGATAGTCTTTGCTTAAGGATTAACCAAACAAAAAAGTTTAGAGTGTTTTAAATGCATATTTTAAGTAAAAATAAAATAAAATAAAATAGAGTCAACCCAAAATATTTAATTGGTCCAAAATACTGGGGTTTTTCTCCATGTGAACTTCACACTTCTATTACATAGGTTCTGTTTCCTGACAGACAGGATTGTAGCCTTGTTTCTCACAGCCAGATGGGCCAGATGTAAGCTCTCAACTGTAATTTGGGGTAACAACCTAATTTATATATCTTTAGAGAAACCAGTGATGAAAAGCTTGCAAACTCTAAAATCTGGGGTAGGGTCTCCACTACTTTCATGCTTAAATTGTAAGGTAGGCAAATTGTAAAACTACAGTTTAGGATAGCTCTAATACACTGGGTAAATAATCAGTTATTGGGTCCTAGGCCATGAGTTTCTCTTGAAATGATGAAGAAACTAAAACTATTGTGTCTCATTTATACTGATTTACAAAACTTAAGTTACTTTGAGAAATGGTAGCTACAAAGTCTGAATCTGATTCTAGATTACACACTATGCCTTATGTTAAAGTAGAAACACTTGGAAAATAGTGAGAGGAAATATGTGTGTACTAGATTTAGGCCAGGATTAAGATGCTATGTCAAGACACAAAAACCACTGAGAAGCTATGGTGAGGTGACCTTGGCTGGCTGCCAGATGCCCACCCAGATGATGATGTCCTAAGCCGGATGGAGAGGAAAGACTAAGATGAAAATGTTCTCTTTTTTTGTTGTTTTTTCCCCCACAAACAAAAACTCAGGGTCAATTAGTTTAATTTATTGCCAGTTAAAAAACCAGAGTTGGATGGTAAGGAAACAAAGGCAAAAACCACAAACCCCTTTCACTTCTTCAATCCCAAATCCTCCACCTCCCCCACTGGAGCAAGGCTGGGCAATGGGAGCTGTGGTCAGTCCACAACAATTCCTCCCTGCTACTCCTTCCTCCTCAGGCTTTTCCCTGGCTCCAGCAGGGCTTTTCCACGGGCTCTGCAGAGGAATCTGGATCACCTCTCTCCTCCTGCTCTCCCCTTGGGGCTCCCGGGACTCTTTCTCACATTTCCCCACAGTCTGGCTGTGGGCTCAGCTGTGCCCTGCTCCTGGATCCTGCTGTGTCCAGCCAGGGGCAGCTCTGGCTGCCACAGCCCGGGCACCTGCACCCCTAATAACCCCCGGATTGGCTTCACCACCAGGGCTCTGGAGGCTGCAAACTCTCTGGGGAAGCTGAGCAACACAGTCAGCTGGAATTTGTCATCAGGCACATGTGCCCCATCTCAATTTCTCTGTCACTCCCTGTGCACAAATAGGTACCCTGAGTTAGTGCTGTGAGTGCTCCTGCAGCCAAGAAAAAGGCTAAATCTTCCTATTTATCCAGTTTTTTGCTTTAAGTAGACCTCTGATTCAATTATAAAAGTATGTGTATGTGAAATTCCTATCAATAATACTAAACAGATGAAGGAAGAAGTAGCACTGTGGGGGACATGAAGATTGTTTTGTTATTGACATACACGATAATTGATTTGGTTTCCTAGCTTCTGTTGCTAGAAATTCTGATGTATTACACTTAGGATTACTAGTTAGCTTCCATTTCCTTTCAACTTTTGCCTCTGGATAAGCTCAACTATTCCCAAGAAGAAACACTGATCAAGTACATTTGTCATGCGAACAACTATAATAAGGTAATTCATCACAGCCTGCCAGACCCTTATTCCAGGAAGACTGCTGCATTTTCACCCTTACTTAAAAATCCGCTGTCACTCCTGCTGGAAATTTTGGTAGACACTTTGGACATGTTTAAAAGCCCTTCCAAACTGATAGTGGCAGATAATTAAGTTATCAGCTCCCAGTGTCTTACTTCACTCTCTGCAATGTTTATGACACCATGAACCTTTCTGTCTGCTTTAATCTGACCTGTTCTGGATGTGTGATCCCTTGTTCCTTCCCTTTTCCTCTTCTCCTAACTCTACCCAGTGACCAATGTAATTCACTGCAACAAATGAACCTGTTCTGGGGGGTCTAATTGAGCAATTTTGTTTTCTTTTCAAGGTCTGAACTCAACCACATCCCACAATCTCTTCTTCAGCACTGCAGTGGCAAAAGATTTACTAGAAGGCAAAGCGAGCTAAGATTTTAGGTTTCCAAATGGAAGAAGAATAAACCAATGCTAGCTCACAGTTGTGTGTGGGTGAAAGTGGGAGTTGCTATTTAGGCTGTCAGTAATGCTTAACATTTTTGTAAATTCTCTGGTCAAAGCTTTTTTGCTTTTTTTTTTTTCCCTCAAGCTTGGCACTTCACCTCCACATTGAGTGTTAAATTTCATGTACTCTTTCCTGTATTTTCTCTTACATTTCTCTGGTAGTGCTCTACAGATATAAATATTCTCTTTAAAAAGAAAAAAAATCTGCTTTTTTTTGTTCACAAAAAAAAATAGGGCATGAAGTTTTAGCACTGGTGAACAATCTCACAAATGGAAATGCACTGAAGAAAAAAGTCTACTGAGAAAGAAGCCAGTTCTATTTTCATCTTCCAGAACAGCATTAACAATAGCAAGGAGAAAATAAACTCAATCTTGCAGATCTATTGCCTCACACACAAACACAAACAGGGCATAGTTTTAATCCTTGCACCTCGTCCATCAGCCCCTTTTATCTGTGGCTTTTCAATACAGCATCACAAACCTAATGACAAAGTGATCCTAAAAGCTAGAATCAATTTCCACTGCAGTCACAGCCGCCAGAAAGACAGGGAGAGAAGTGAGATCTGATAAGCAAAATTAAAAGTAACATCAGTTAAACTCACAGGTAGATACACAGGGTAGATTGCTAGGAATGCCTTGCAATCTGTGTGCACTTGGTTTATTAACAGCATTTCATTTATGAAAGAAGAAGCAGCACGACACAAGATTTATCCTGAAGCAAGGCTTCATCAAGTGTGAAAGATGGGGATTCAGCATCACAAGATAAATGAGCACTACTCCTAATGCTGGAAAAGGGAAGGAGCCCTGATGGCTCTAGGTGAAGCAAGGATCATTCTTAACACTCACTTCACTTGTATTAGTAAGTCTTCAATAAAAATGACATATATTACAAATAAGAAGTGTAAGCATGCAAGGAACCGAGTCAGTAATATTTCAGTCTTCAAAATACCCCACCTTTCATGCTTTGTTTGCATGTGTCTCCTATGAAACAGATGAAATGAATTTTAAAAAGACAGAAATAGACTTATGCACTCAGAGATTCTCATGCATTTGGAATTAAGAACATTTGTAACCATTTCACTTGGACTGAGAGTTTCTCAACTTTGGTCCCTGAGAAGGGAGATTCAGAAACTAAAGTAAACATTATTTTCAAAACCAATATTTAAGTAGTATTCTTTTTCCTAGACTTTTCACGTTGGCTAAGAATTTACAGAAACAAGATTTTCAGCAGAGATCCTGAAGCAATTATGCAATGAAGGATGCAGCTCACATTATTAATATCAAATCCAAATCAATCTAACTACACCACCCAGTACTTACATTTTGACGGACACAATTTACCTCAGAGTATCAGCAGAACTTGATATTTTTGTTCCCCCACCCCCAGCTCCACAGCTGGATCACTCCTTGCCCACACTGTGGTTCCAGGCTGGAAGCAAACAGATGTGCCACACAAGCATGTCCTGAAAACTTTGGCTGAAAATTGCAGCTCTTCCCTACCCCATGACCAAATGAAGTGGGTGTATGTCCCTCACAAGTGAGGAAAAAGTTCAGAGGTGCAAACAAAAGCAGCCCCTGACCATGTGTGAAGGGCCTTTTCCCAGCACACCCACCCAAAAATGGCAGAGCCTTTCATTTTCAATCATAGGGGGGTTTTGGTTGGTTTTATTAATCTATTTGCCCTTACCAATCACAGCTTGCCTGAGCTATGAGCAGTGCTAAGAAACAGAATCAGTAATTTCAGGGAAAGATTTCTAAAGTCTCAGAGCCACATGTTCATATCCCACTTGAAGACAATATCTGATTACAAGTCCTTCATATTCTGAATAGAAAATCTAGAGTCAAGATTTTGTGTATGTGGAGTGCTATGATGTAACTATTTAGTAATAGAGAAGACCTTATTGCTTTTATGGCTGTTATGAAAATCTGCCCAGACTCTAATGAAGGTAAAGCTGCTGAAGTACATATGAGTCAGAATTGCAAATAATCTCAATTGACATTTTAAAATAGCGTTAATTTTTGATATAAAAGCATTTCAAAGTTACAGCACAAAGAAGCCTAGTTCTTACAGCCAAAAGGACCTGGGGAACATAACAACAAATTTCAGTATGCTGGATTTTAAACTGGAGGCACTCCTATCATTCTGTCCAGGGAGTTACAAAAACAGCCTAAAAATGCAAGGCCATAAAGAGTTTCATCTCTTTCCCACAAGCAAATAAATCAGGGTGCCAAAGAAGCACAACACTATCAAACTGATGAAACCATGAGGCTGATGAGAAAGTCTCCAAATTCAACTGGGAAGAATTTAATTTCAAATTTCCAGGGGGAATTCTTGATGCTACATAGACTGAATTCCTTCTCAACATTTGTCTGTCTGTGGTGATCATCAGTTTTAATTATTTCTGACATTTTGTCTATCATACTGGATCCCTGGAGAAAAGTAATGAGTCTCTTCGTGTGAAAGGTGAAAAGAACGAAGATCACATTAACATGCTTGAAATAAATTAACCACACGATCTCATAACTATAAAACCCCAGAAAGGATCCCATTAAACCACTTGCAACTAACAGTGTGACCACAAAAATCCCCTCATTAGCTATAAAAGCTAACTAGCAACATCTTAACGCTGGCATTTCGGTTTCATTGGTTGATTGTGTGTTCTTGTTCCAGATTTAATAACAGCAATTGTCTGATAAGAATGACCATGCCAGTGCCAGCCAACCAACAAGGGCTACTTACCTGAGGAGCTGAGCACAGCCATTTCTCAACTATTTCTTTATGAGTGCTTGGAAAAGAAGTTTGGTAAAGTCATATTTAACTTCTCCCTGAAGGTCGTGTTTGTACGGTGATAAAACTTACTCAGCTTTTTTTGCAAAGAATATACCAATCAGCTCAAATCAAAAGCATTGCAAAGTACAAATTACATTCTCTCTCCTCCTGGCTTACTGGGAGAAGCACTGTGTGATAGTCTCAAGGAAAATTAGGCAAAGAAGTCCCACAGTCTGTATTGTCTTATCTTAATAGAATTTTAGAACAGCAATGAATGCCTCTGAAATAAAACTAAGGAGAAAAGCTAATTGGCGGAAGATTATAAATTATATTTTCATATTCAACAAAATAAGTACAAGATAATTTATTATTATATTCAAAACTACAACTCAATGGGTAAAAGCAGAAGAGTGCAAAAAATAATGTAAACCACTTTCCTTGGAGAAATACCATTTTATGAACTACTAATGTATCAATACATTTTATAAAAAAAAAACACTGAAACATTAAAATAGTCTATTTTCTCCCTATTTCTGCACATAATGCATTTACTAAGCAATGCTCTGGATATATGCACCCATCTATATAAATATAAAGTAGCATAAAATAAGCAAATAGGTACTCAATTTTCTACTGTTTGAAGTAAATTATCTACCTTCTCTTGGTAATATTCATACAATGCCTCTTTTCTAAGGTGCATAAACACCTAAGAAAAACAGCTCGAGGCAACGTTTCAAGCAGTTCTGCTGACTGGCAAATCAAGTTCAGTCTTGCCCCAGAAATGTAAAAGATGGTCAAGAAATAAAACATTACAGTAAATATCATCATATTTCCAGCTGACAAAAGCTTCAGAATCCGACAGTGCCGAGCTCATTTTCTGTGATCTTTTAGCACCTTTTGCCATTCCTAAGTTTCTTTAGTGGAACTCCTGCGGATCCTTTTTGTCAGGAAAAATACATTAAGCCAATTAACTGGTTGCATTTCTCCTGGGGCCACGAGCTACACCATATCCTGTAACGAGGTGATTATGTTGCCACTTTGTCACTGCCGGACTTTGCATTAAGTTTTGTTTGACATACGCTTCCATAAAGTGAATTAAAATAACAGGCAGTCAAAAACTGACTGCAGCTCTCTCATTGGTACCTAGCACTGCAGTATACACTTCTGAGGTAAGTTTTATTTCTTGTTTTATTTCTTTATTTCATGTCAGACATGAAAGATAACTTGTCAACAAATTTAGGTGAGTAATTAGTACCACGCAGACAAACGTGAAATAAAATTCCAAGTTATTTTATGCCTTCCTTTCTTATTCCTTTATGTTGTTAATCGACATTTGAACTAAATGTTTAGAAGTAATTATCCAGCCATTACTGGCAAGCAGTTTATATAAATCTACAGAGTCCACATCTACATAAGTAAATTAAACTTTTTTTAAAAATCAGGGGAGTTATTCTGAAATTTTTCAGGTAGAGGGGCAGCAGAGCACTGTAGAGTAATTTTGCTATAAAACTAGACATGCACAAAAGGACTAGGTCTGTATAAGTAGTTCTGACCATGAAAAAAACAAACTCATAATTTTGCCAGCCACGTTCAGCAGAAGAATCAAATAAGGTTTGGGCACATAAGCACAAAAATCAGATGTTTATTCTAAAATGCATCTGTTGTCTTGCTGCAGTCTTGAATTACAACAAAAAAAGATACGTATACAAAAAAATAAAAGACCTGCAAACAGGAAGGAAATAAACCATTGTGAATATATTTCAATTTAATATCATGTTTAGAAATTGCTGCAGTGCTCAACAGATATGTAACAGTAGTCAGAACTGCTACAGTCATAAGCCATGATTTTGCAAAATTTCCTTTTCAAGATCTTTACTGAAACTAAAAACAAAATCTTACTGACTTTATACTAACACAAACACATCTGGGTTAGCAAGCACAGTTCTTTGCTGCACTAACTTATATTTACGCTGTTCTTAAACCTCACCTTGAAGAAAGAAGGAGTAGCTATTTCAAGAATAACAAGTACTGTTGTTATTAAATGTGCTGGGATATTTATTACAATGTCTCTCATCACATATAACTATGCAAAGCAGTTATTATTTTTATCATCTGCAGTTGTTGAACTTCGCATTCACCATCACAGAAGCTCATGCTTAATTTTAAACTGGTTTTAAATATTTCTTTTTAAAAACAAAGACCTTTTCCTAATTTTTCTTTTTAAGTTTCAGACACTTGGGAACTGCATTCTACTTAATAAGCTGCCCTTGGTGTGATTTCTAAAACATGCAATTTGCCAAAAAAAAAAGATAGACATTTTAGGCTTTCATATATCATTATATATGTGTAAAAACATGAAGAGCATTAGGTCTTTTCATCTTTGAGATTTAGTAAGAGGGACAGTCTTCAGAAAGCAAGAATAAAAAAAATGTCCTAGTTATTATGAAGTATATCACCTCAAGATGTAGAATAGCAGTTAAAAAGAGCAGAAAGAAACCCTGCAACATGGTTTATTTATTGTGAATAAAAATCTAAGTGATTTGATTGGAAAAAAGGATCAACTATCTCCACTCTATAGACCTTTCTCTTACAGAGCAGACTTTCAGAAATATCATTCTTATTGAGCTATATTTCAAGTTCAGAGGGACCTTTATTCTCCTAGTTGCAATTTAAGATAAAGAAAATATCAGAAATAACCAACTCATCTGTAAAGATAGTGTACAACACAAGGTGCTTTAACCCACTGGTAAACTGGTATTTTATGCTTTGTGCTCCCAGCATAGGAAATGGAAGAGTTATAAATCATCATGGAATTGCTTGAGTTGGAAGAGACATTAAAGATCATTTTGTTCCAACCCCCTGCCATGGGCAGCAACACCTTCCACTATCCCAGGCTTATCAGAGCCCCACCCAGCCTGGCCTTGAATACTTCCAGGGATTTATCCTTCTAAATGCACAAGGATCTCTGCTCACTAAACTGAAAACTGCTGTCCTTTCACAGCACAGAAAATACCACCATCTGTTTCTTTGCAAATACTTTCTCTAAAGAGATTGTTGTGGAAGCAAAGTAAATTCTGAGAATAAAATAGGAAAAATGTAATTTGAAGTTGTCACAATACAAATAAATAGGAGATGAAGATGGATCATGGTGGGTGGTCTGGAAGCCTGTCTAAAACCATATGGCCTGATCTAAGACCTAAGATATAAATTCAAAGTTTATGGTTTCCTAGAGAGATTTCAGTTACAGAGACCTATGCAAATCATTAAGACTGCAGAAACAGAGTCCTATTGTTACCACTGCTGATAGTTCTTTTAGTTATTTACGAGTGCGGAAGTTTGTTATTTAAATATTGTGACATTTAGAAATGCATTGTATGTTACCATAAACTCCAATTTATAGCAAAACAAACTGCTTCAAGCTGTGCTGGATGCAGCAAGTGGAAGCTGCAGGTGTCTAAGGAGTAAATGGATGCCAGCTTGTTAGCTGAGGTGAGAGGCTGAGGCAGTGAGCACAGTGAACTTGCATACTGAAAAGCAGCTTTCAGGAAAGGCTGAAATTCTGCAGGCAAATGAGAAAAAGAAGCAGAAGCAAAGCTAATTTTTGTTTCTTGAGAGAGTGTGAATGTATTAAGGTAAAGCAGAAGCTTATGGTAAGAAGTTGGGTTTCTGGAGGAGCTGGAGGAGGATCACCAGAACTGCTGAGTAATTGAGCAGAAGCCAAACACCTCAGGAAGATGTGGAGGTGGTTTGGGCAGCAGAGAATGAGGATTCATGGATAACCACCAGGACCAGAATGCCAGAGCACTGAACAAGAACAGCTTCAGGGCTGTTTTAGGAAGACAGAAGAAAAAGAAACGCTAAAAACAGACTAATTACTGTACTAACAACCCTTTTCATGTGATGGCTGAGGCTGCCCTTTCCCCAATTAACTCCTCAAAAGGAGTTGCTGTTCCTGTTCCTTGATGCCCCCATAACACCACTCACCCCATATCAAAAGGAGACCTCGTGTGGCTGCAGACTGAACGCCAGGGGACTAATCCAGCTGCAAAGCAACCTTGCATTCCACCCACAACCCTACCTCACAAACACTCCCTCTGACTCCAGGCAAGTCCTCATAAAGGGCTGGAGTTCCTGGGGCAGCAACCACGTTCCATGGGGCACCAACACAGTGAAGGAGGGTGTGCAATGGTCTGAAAAGGAGCCAACAGCTCTGAAGGAGCCAAACCTCCTCTGCTATCCAGTAATGCTGGCAGAGACTGTGCCTTCCTCAGGACTGAAGCACAAGTGACAACAGACATTCAGCAGTCGCCACTTCTCCTATTTATCACAATACAAGCTTGCTGAAAATGGTCTGTTAAGTAGAAAATTACCATAATGAGATTCAAGGACCTATCCACAGCCACCTTTAGAGGAAACAGGCAATTTTGTTTTGTTGGTTTTTTTTTTGTCTTATACCTGGCTGTGTGTAAATCATGGATCAAAAGTAAATGAGAACTTGCATGCAACAAGAGGTACTGGGCTTAGTGGGGGAAAAAATATATATTTCCCTCAAAATACCGTCCTTTAAAAGCAGTGCCATCATAAATCTTTATTTCAAACTTGTGTGATCTTATGCATCTGGCAATCTCCACTATAAAAGGCGTGAGCAATTTTCAGACACAAGAGCCTGTTTTACCACCCTACCATTAACATTTTATCATTTACACAGTTCTCTTCACAGGATCTGTGAAGCTGGCATTATGAACAGTAGGAAGAAATAAATGCAAAACAAGCTCTTTCTTTGGCTCTTGCCCAGCTAAGTCACAGAAACCCAGAAGCTCACAGTTCAATCTTATCAGATTTTCACCACAGGTGAAATACTTCACTTTTTAGTTGGGAACTCTATCATATGTGCAGTGCAAAAATGTATAAACTACAGGAGACAAAATGATCTTGGCACCATCCTTTAGAACTCCACTCTTGTATCCGTGTGTTTTTTCAATGAAAGATTTCATTGGTGGCAAGATATTACAAGGACTCTAAAGCAGTCTGAAGAAAAAGGGAGAAAAACTCAATTTGCTTACAAAAGAATTAGACCTTCTTTCAAATACATGTACCCTCCCTCATTTGAACTAGAAACATACTTCAAATCTAAGTTGATGATTTCTTTGAGAGAAATGAATGTTATCTTTTTCTTGTGGCCATTAACCATTCAGTCAGTGGTGACTGGAACCCTCTTGAACTTTAGTTGTACATAGTGCCAGCTATAACACAAGTTCATGTAGTGGAAGTGCCCTCTTGTTCTGCAAGAGAAGACAGTGTTCAAAAGTTATATACATTTACTTAGACACTTCACTGTCCTTGCTACTCATCACGGTCACTGAGAAGCATCCCTGAATTTGGCATTAACACTCCAGCAAATTACGTCATTGTGTTCTCATTTGTTATTTAAAAAAAAAAAAAAAAAGTGATGCAGAGAAATACAAACTAAAGCTGAATTCCTACATCCTTATGTTGTCACCTGTGTATCAACAGACCGACCACCTGCAGTTCTAGTTTGCTGAAATGCAACCTGACCAGCACCTCACATTCTCCTTCCGTGGACAAACCCCAAACCAATAAAAATTATCAGGTTTCTAGTTAGGACAACTGATTTCAGTTACTTATATCTTGAAGTACTGACTGAAACACCTTAAACATTATAAGGAGGCAGTGTATGTTATTAAATCAGTGGCATGACAGAGCCCTTCTCGGAATGAAGGATGCAGATGAATTGGTGGCTACGTAATTAGAGCACGGAAGGAAGATCAAGAGAGAGGTCCCAGAATAGCAAGTCCACCCAGCACTGATGGAAATGATCTGTCCTGTTCTGGAATCAGTCTAGCCACATTAGCATGCTGCTCTGCTGTGCCTTTTGAAGTTAGAATGCCCTGAGTGTAACTGGATAAAATAAGTGACTCAGCTCGGGTCGGGAATCGACAACTCTTAATTCTTGTGTTTCGGAATGTTCTGTTCCAGAGCTGAAACAGGCAGCTTAATTCTGCCTGTGCCTGACATTAGTTCTAGTAAAGCTTTCCCATGACTGATGCTGGCTGTGCTGCTATGCCTATATCCCAGACAGGATCCAGTTATTGCTAAGCTTCCTCAGTGTGAAAAGAGATCAGATGCAGCCTCTGACTTAGGGATTTCCAGAAAATTCTTCAAGACGAAATTCTGCTGGAAAATAATGCCAAAAAAGTTTTCAGTTTCTCACCGTGTCAAAGAAAAAAAAAAAAAAAAAAAGAGAAAATAAAAACAAAAACAACAAACAACCAAACCAAAACCAAACAACACAAAAAACCAAAACAAACAAACCGCCACCAGCAGTAGCCTCTCTGGACTTTTCTGTATTTACTTACAAACCCCAGCAATCTAAGCACCACAAGTCATAGCTCTGGGTTTGCAGCTGAATTTTTTAAGCCTCTACTGAAGCTAGAGAGAGTAATTTTCATGTTTTCTCATTTTAGTTGTACTGAATGGAGCCCTACTGCTCAGATATGGTCAAACCATATCACATCTACAAGCGCTTCCTTGGTGTCACTCATTACCCTCCACTGCAGTGCAGCACGTTGTAAAAATCAGTAATTGTGCTCACTCTCCTCATTTTGGTGCAGATCCTGGTTCTCTGCTAAGACAGGAGGCTCTCTTAGCACCTCTCCTTGTGTCCAGCATTCTCCCCTCCCCAAACTGCAGGTGTCCATTCCCTGTCAAATAACCTGGCAGAGTTTTGGTAGCACGCCTCTCATTGAAACACGCTAGGTGAACCCTCAGCTGGGCACTGGCCCACTTGGCAAAGCTGTTGCCTTGCTTGGCCAGCCTCTTCCCTATATCCACTGTAGTGTCCAAGTGGACCTATTCAGATGCCAAAGAGCTTTTTTAACTTCACTGTCCCTAGCCAGGTATTGCCTGTCATAAACAAGGCCCATGCAAATAGTGAACATCACGGGAAAAGGTAAAAAGCAACACACATGTGAACAAAATGACCAGGTAAACCAATTCACGGTGTCTCATAAAACTAATCCAAAAAATCTCCTTTGATTTTGAGGCTCTGTTTTGCACAAGGACACAAAAAAGACAAAAATCTGATGCTGTTATTCTGTTACAGAAAACTCAGGCGGGTTTGTGTGCCCTGGAATAAAGGAGGACATAAAACTTCTACATAAGCTCCTGGGATGCTATAAAACAACAAGTTTGCAATTTCTGACCCTGAACACTGTCACTAAGTATGCCCTGCTTGTTCAGCCTATAAATTTTCAAGGTTATTTTGAAAGCGAAGAACAAAAACAAAACAAAACAAAACCAAAAAAAAAAAAAAAAAAAAAAAACTTCTCATGAGAAAAAAACCTCATACATATCAACAATGAAGGGATTTTTTTTTGTTTCAATTCCAGACATTATTCCTGACACAACTTAAAAAGTTAAATAGTCTAAGGTATGATACATATTGTATTTTTAATACATTTAAAATTCAGTTTGATTGAAGTCCAATGTGTAGCATTTTAGGATATAGCCATAACTTCCGTGGTAGTTTTGAAAGATGTTCCTAGATATGAGCTATGGAACCAATTAGAGCTCCAGCTCAGTCTAAGGAAAAATGAGTCTCCAAAAATAGAACACTTGTATCACATAAAAGAAAAAAGCAGATATACCCATAAACCCAAACCAGAACACCAACACAAAATGAAACTGGATTTTCAAGGAAAAGTGATAAAGGCAAATGAAATACCTGCAAATACATTGTGCAGAGGATTTTACGCTGAGCATTTCAATTATCCAACATAGGCATGCCAGTGACTGCTTTACAGATAGAGCTGAACTGCCTGGTACCAGCACAAAGATGAAATTAAATATCTCTCTCAACTCCTTTTCCCTCCTTTAGGAACTCAAATCCTTAAAATAATTTACATATACACGCTCTCTGCTTATATGCAGCCCCTTTGAGTAAAGAAAGGGCAGTAAAAAGAGGGCAAAAAGACTGAATCAAATTGTGGCTTTTCATTGTTTCTGATAATGTAACAGTGTGATGGTGCTACAGTGATCAGAGAGAAAAATTAAAATGGTGATTGAATGACCCTGGATGGAATGATTATTCTCAGTTCAGCTACCTGTTAGATCACTTCCCTCAGAGTTATGGAATGTTATGCTGCACCTTTTACTTTCATCAATTGTAGCACTCCAGCATTCTACAAAGAAAGAAGAATCACTGGTGTTCTAATCTCTACTTATTTTTCTTTTAGCATTTTTAATCCTTTTCAGCTTCTTTTGAGGTACAGCTTCCTTCCAGCTCACAAAGAGGGTTAATGACATCAACAGACTGCTCATGAGGGCACTTGTAACAAAACCTTTGCAAAAGAGTTCCAGTGATTTGAAATAACTCAAAATTTTTCAGGAGACAAAACTGGCCTAACTTCATCCTCCACCTCCCTTCCAATGTAATTAAAAAAAAATAAAAATACACACACACATCTTTTTGTTTTGTGTGTATTCTGAAACATTATGAAGAAAAATCTCTTGCGTGTCTTTGTGTTGATCAATGAGAATGAAAAAAGACTTTCACCAAGTTGGAAACAAGTCAAAATGCCCTTTCTGACCTGTTAATGAAATCCTTCGTATGTACAAAAGGCTTTTACTCACCATCTTAATAGTCACACTGCAAGCAGATTTTATCTGGCTAGAGATTCATTTATTTCAATGAGAAACTAATCTCTTTTGTGGGATTCATATAAAGGATTTGAATTTAAAAATAAATAAAAGGAATTGTTTACCTGCAGTAGGTAATAATACCTTTGGAAATGCCATCTATGGATATTGACTACTGAGTCATGAAGCATTAACCTGGCACACTTAAATGAGTTCATGTTGTAAAAATTTAATGAGCCAATGCTTTAGACCAGCACAGAAAAAAATGAAGACAAAATTAGATTCCTACCACATTCAGAAAAATTAAGGGAAACTTGTAAAAAAAACGTTTTCAGAGAAGAGTTTTGGAAATGCATGTAGAAAGCTTCTGCTTGAAGCCTTGCAAATTGCATTTGAAGGGACTGACCTGACACAAGGTTGGCACTGGATGCAACTGGAGCTTTAATTGACAAAGCCTGGACTTCTGTCTCAGCTGCCAATCCTCCTAACAGCCAGACTGATAGATGCAAGCTGATGGCCAATTAGAGGGTGCTCTTCCAGATCGGGGCTGGGGCTGGAGGAGCTGGATGAACTCACACAGAGGTGGATGAAACCAATGTACAGGAGAGACACAGAGATACAGAGAGATTTCTGTCTGTGTCTTTGCAGAGACCAGGAGGTCTTGGGCTGAATTCACAGGATGGAAAGGGAGAGGTGCTGGCTCCACCACTGTGTGACCAACCTCCACCTTGTCTTAAGGCACTCTGAACCAATACCCAGTATGGTTTTACATGCACAGCCATTAGCATCCCTTCCCTCCTAGAACACAAAGTATTTCAGCATTACGTAATGTGACTGCATTAGCTGTCTGCTTTCCTTCCTCCCCCAAATGCAAATGCATTATCTAGTTCTTGTACCTCTTCCACATCCTTCTTAACAGGTTACTATTTATAATAAAAAATCATTAGGATTCCTTTTGCTCCAAATATGTTAAAACTCCTTCTGGACTGTCCTTGCTGGCTGCTGGTTAAAGATTATGTTCTCATTTTCTCTATAAATTTGCTACCACTGCTAGCCTTGGGTATATTACCTTTAGGGAAAAAACTCCTTTTTCTTCCTAGTTTAGCAACTGATTTTATTTCTTTTCACTGGCCCAGACTTTTAAAAAACATGGAATCATAGAGTGAGTTTGAAGGGACCATCAGGATCATGAAGTCAAACTACTGGCCTCATGCAGAACACCTCAAGAATGCCACCATGAAGATGAATCTTGTCTCTTGTCTCCCCTTTCCCTCCTCCAGATTGTGGGATTGTGTCTTTGTGGGTTTTATAGTTTAGAGTTATTGATATTTGGGATTTAACATGTAATGCCACCGTGATACACCATGAGAGCACTTTAATGAATTATAATTATATTCAGGACACAAAATCAGTGCAGTGAATTTTTTTTTTCCTTCTCTCTTCACTGTTAAAAGTTTGCTTTTCTCAAGACATGCTAGTTTCTTTGAATACTTCTTTTGTAAGTACATCTGCACAAGTACTTCGATTTGGATTTATGTCCTTGTAGAGCAGAATTGTTAAGAAGTGTGGTGGCTTCTGGGTGCAAATACTTGTCTCAATTGTTTCTCTCTCCATTCTAGCCCTCGTGTTGACAGCAAACTGCTTGTGGAGGCAGCAGTTGAGGTTTTAACAAGAGCTGCCAGGTTTGAGGAGGAGGAACTGGCAGCACAAAACCTCCAGCATGGCAGACACATCTACCACCCAACAGTGCAGTGCTTTTCCCCCCAGCAAACCCTAAATGTCTTCTGGGGTGATTTAGGAGCATGGGGTAGACACTAACAGGTACACCACATTAAATGTTCCCTAATAAGCTTTCAAGATAATCTACTTCTCATTTGCCTATGGCTCGGGCACATATATCCACCACATTCGGAGGAATAATAAAGATTTTAGGATGCCTTATGAGATGCTTTGCCATTAACCATTGGAGCTAAGCCTTTTCCAAGATCAAATGTTTATTAGGTATCTCTGTACATCCAAGGTTCCCTGCTTATTGTTAAAAATGAGCATGATTCAAAATATCTGAATTCATTCTGCAGTGCTTAAAAGGGAACCAGTACCTTTGGGGAGGAGAAGGGAGGAAGTAAAAGAACTTAGGCTTGCACTTTTATATCACACTGGTCAGAGAAGTCTCTCTAAAAAGCCCAGGAAGTGACTTCCAGATATTTATGTCTGCACCAAATAAATCCTATCTCTGGCACACAAATATCTTGCAGTGGAAGCTGACTATGCTGCTGTTGGCTGGTAATGGAAATGCCAGAAATACCTGAAGTCCCAAGGGTTAAATAATTTCTGTAACAATAATGATCAAGCCATTAAATGTACATGAATATTTAATTTCAGCTGCACTTAGTTCCAGTCTTAATTGTCAAAACCACTTTGCTAAAAATATGCAAATAAATTATCTATTCCCCTCATTTATGCAACATTTTCACCTCCAGATTTAGGACAAGGAGTTAAATCCACCAGGAAGCCATTTTAGTGACTTGTTCTGCCAATTTTGTCCACTATGCACTAGAACTATGAACCAGAACTAAGAATAGTCGTGGCATCACCTATTCTCCTTCACCACCCTTTGTTTTTACCATAATTTTCACATCATTCTCATGATCTGTTGGAAATGATTCCTCCACAATGACTTGGCTTTATCACCACTGCTTTTTACTTGATCCAGGATAAAACTCTGCTGTCCAGCTTCAGGCTTTCAAAACAGGCTTACATTCCAAGTGTGGGAATAACTCAGGGTTAAAATCAGATGTGTGGAGTGCAATTCACTTTAAACATAACATTCTTTTAATGGCACTATTGAAAGTGCCCCTAAGCATTCTCCAGAAGCTATTAAGCCATTCAGTGCATCCTGCAGTGCTAGAAACTCCATGTACTCTGGCCCAATGACTACTCCATGTGGATCTTTTATCTAGAAGAGCTATATAGCAATGAGAAACAGCAGGACTGGCACACTGCAATTAAAAAAAATAAAATATGGCTTATTTTAATTAGTTTTCCAAAGTTTTTTAAGGAAAATGTCTTTTTTTCTGCCATGTTTACTTTGTCAAGACACGTAGGGATGAAAGACTTAAAATTATATTACTTAAATAACTGGAATAATTAAACCAGGCAAATAAAGCTGGACAACCAACAACTGTTGGAAACAAAACTTTAAAAAGTAAATTTGAAGTTGCACACTACAGCCATTAGTAAAGAAAGGAGCAGAGTGACAGGGCACCTACCAGAGGCAGGCAAAATGCACACCTAATAGCTGTACCTTTAGGCAAAAAGTCTTAATTCATTGACTGACAAATCCATTTTCCAGTGTTGCCTGCTAGAGGCCACACAGCCAAAAAGCATTTTCACATTGTTTTTTATAACTCAGCAGAGCAGCTGACTGCTACATTTAGTACTTTTTTAGAGTGCTAATGAAGTTATTTTTCTGTCATTGGGAAAATCTGAACTTTGCAAAGCCCAATTAATTTATTATGCTTCATACAGCGTGTTCAAAAAGACCTGTAAATTTAAAAATAAAATATTGCTGCAGATGAGTATGACAACATAACTGAATCCTTTACATGGAAGTCCTATTGTACACAATGTGGTTTTACTACATTTGAAGGATTGAATTTTAACAAGCTGAATGTGTAGCAAAAAATGGTTTTATTAGGTTGGCTTAGAAATGTGATCAAATTTGGACTAATGTGATCGAGGTCTAGTGTGCATCCTAACAGGAAGATGAGAAGATCAGGTTCTTCCACCCTCACCCCACAAATGTACCTATCAAAGAAAACAGCAGGTGGGACAAGCTTCAAAAGGAACAATATTGATGGGAAAGGTGGAAAAAAACACAGCCCTAGAACATATTTGTGAATGTGTGTGTGAATGTCAGGTCTCAGAAAATCTGTTTGTGCATTAATTCAATGATAGACAGTACAGGGAAGGTTTTTTCAGGAATATTGAACTTTTCACAGTTTTCTTTTGTATATATGTCTGCTTTGAGGCTACACTGCCACTATCTTTTTCTTTTCAGTCTCAGAGAGAAAGTGAAATTAATTCAACAAGGAACCATACATTGCCATGAATTATTCCTTCATTTGTTTTCTAATGTTTCTCCAAAGCAAAGCAGCACCACAAAAAGATACTCCCAGGTTATCCAACTAATGCATTATTGCAAAGGAAAAACTTAGGAGTGTTGTCATGAAGTGAATGCAGAATTACTCTGCCCTGTTTGCCCTACACTTCCTGCAGCAGACTCTACACAGGCAATCAGGCTTTGAGGCAGTCTGGCACTGATTGTCCTCTTTTCACAATGAATCTACCATCCTAAAATGTCGTGTGAAAAATCAGTTCTTGGCCAAGCCATTACACCTCAATATCTTATGTTTTCAAGCTGTAAACCACCAGAACATTATTTACACCCCTATGTCCACACCAAGATACTTCAGGTGTTTAACATTCCTGGTGAAGAGAGCAAAAACAAAATGTAGAATTGCCACAAGTTATTGTGTAACTTTAGAGAAAAAGTCAAAGAAGTTCTATGAGCTCTGGCCTCAAAAATCAGATTTTTTTTTTCCTTTTGTTAAGAGTTTCTAAAGTTTTGCAACACACACCATGTTAACTAAATGTAAATACCAGAATTTAATATTTTCTGGAGGATGCAGTTTGTTATTGCATAATTGCTATTATTCAGAAGCCTAAATATAAAGTCTCAGTTCATAACTCTTGGTATCTATATTGTAATGTATTTTACTAGTAACACTTTTTAATAAAAAATAGCATGTTCTCTAGAAAATTATAGAAATGAGCACTTCCTGTGAAATGCAACTTACCTACTGTAGCTCTAATAAAGCAGGGAATAAGAAGAAAAAAAAAGGGGAGGGAAGGGAAGGAAGGAAAAAGTTGAAGGAAGAAAGGAAAAAGGGGAGGGAGGAATGAAGTCTTCAAATTGGCACTTATACCAGGAATGGAGAAAAACATCAGAACCTTTTCCATTTTCTTTTCTCCTATTCCACTCAACTCTTTGTCATATTTTCCTCTTCAGCACAGAAATATTGGCCTTATGCACTGCCCCTGAGCTGTACTTTATTGCTCAGCATGTTGTTTCCTTGAATTTGATTCTGTATTGTGCAACTTCCCATTTAATGTGACAGAATTTAGAACATTTATGTTTAATCCTGGATATGATTAATCCAGAGAATCTCAGAATTCTCTACTAATAAGTATGCATTTTAGCATTCTACTTTCTGATTTAAGATATACTGGCACAGGATAGAAGTGTGAGGTCAGGTATTTATATGTTCCTAACCACAGGGAACATGTAGATATAAGAACATAGAACAAAGCAAGATAGGAGATGCCTTGTAAAATGGAGGCTTCCTCCTCTTCTCCGCATATATTTATAGCAAGAACATGAATCTCTCCCTCAGCAGATGATCTCCATCATCTTCTGCCTCCATACAGGTATGTTAGAAAGCCTTTTTTTCTCAAAACATGAGCATGAAGCTCAATGGGAAAGACTTTTTTTTTTTTTTAAGCATTTTCTTTATATCCCACTCCTCCCTGTATGCGTAAATTTTCATAAGCAGCAGGCAATGATTTAGGTAGGGGAGTTAGGAAGCCAACATGAGCCAGTTGCCAGGAGCTGAAGTATGAATGTTTCCAAAAGCAAAAAAAAAAAAATAAACCCAACCAATAACAGTGGGTTACATCACCAAAAGCAGTGCTATAAAGAACAAATCTAGATTTTACTTAAGTGCCAAAAGCTGAAGCTCTGAATAAATTTGGATAGAATGCCAGATAATGTCTCTTGAAATCAAAAAATCTTCATCAGCATGAAGCTGTTAAACACATCTTTAATTCCTACATGCAACCTCAGTAAAACTTTGAAGATTATTAATTTCTGAGTGAGCAACTGCTAACTCCTCCTACATGAAGATAATTTTCATCCAGCATGATATCCTTGCATTAAAGGCCAACAATTTTCTACAGCAACTGAGCAAAGGTTAGCTTTCACACCCTTCTGGATCCTACATGCATTTCCTTCCCACAGTAGATGGAGGAATTTCCAAAGCTGAAAGCTATTTTGAGCAGCTTCCAGAGCCTCTCTTTGTAACACCTTCTTAACTGTGATTTCCTAATCACTATGCAGAAGATTTCACTGCCTAATTAAAGGACTGGTGCAGTGATGAAGATAAAGAATACAGAGCAGGGCTGCAAGCTAATCTACAAGCAAAACACAGGAGCTACTTGTCAAGAGTAAGGGCATATTTTATCGTCAGCTGTGTCCAATAAGGATGAGTTATATAGTGAAGGTTTAATATTAATGCATTTCAGTCTTTCCCATTACTCACTCGTTATACATACCTAGGGCATTTCCAATTCTCTCACTCTCCCTTCTTATTGTAATGCAATTAACATTTTAACCCCTCTGAAAATCCTTGTTTTTACATCATCTCAGACTTTTACAGACAGTGCTCGACAGAGCTGTAGGTCTCAGCAGTTATGTTTTTGGCCTGTAAAATGCAGGTGGGGGTGTGTGATGAGTGAGTCTTCTATTTGCACCTTTGAAACTTTCTTTTCCTTTATATGTCTCTGTATCTATGTTGAAGTATGTAAGTCTGTCTATACAACTGGCCCCTGAGAGGGTATCAGTAATTAAACAGGAACAGATCACTGTTGTACACAGAAGACATTACCTACCATTATGTAAACCAGCTATTTTTAAACAATATGTGGTTATTGACTTAAACATCAGCATTATGCTCCTTTGTACAGCCATGGGTCAGCTCCCTCGAGAGCTGGACTGCCCCTGTTCAAGTCATCCATTCCCTGCATGGAATTCTGCCCATTTATAGCAGCCTGGGAAGGACTGAACCTCTACCACCCACCTCACATCCCTGTGGGAGCTCACAGCTGTCCAGAGAGGAGGAAAAAGCAATAACCATAGAAGAATAATCTTATGGCTGAAAGTAGCTGTCTACTCTACCTCTACACTGTAATCAAAAAATATTAAATCAAAGTCCTCCTTATGGCTACAAATTGTTCATTCTGTATTTGGGGCCATTAATTTGAGACATCTGGGTCATAATCTGCAGACAGAAGCACTCACAAGAACACCATAAACAAGGAGAAGGCTCCTATCAGCACATAAACCTCTACACATATGCTGGGAGTGTCCAGATGAAGACTCAGCTGATGCTTTTAAATGGCTGGACATACATTGTCCATGCCAGCATTTGCCCTAGACAATTTAAGAATGATGTTAATATGGCTTCAAATCAAAGAGGTGTTTGCAAACTGGATCTGTCATACGGACATGTATTTTACAATAAAATGCTCTTGCAGCAGGGAAGCTCAGGTCTGCTTCCCTGCAAGCAATGAGGTGCTCATGATCTCTCCTTTCTGACACTCTGAAGCTTTTCAGGGGGAACAAAGCTCAAAGCTGTCAGGACCCCAAGTCCATCTCACTTCCAGGGCTTTGTTCTAGCTGGACTCAAAGCCAACACAAACCACAGCTGGTGACCTTGGAGACAGCCAATGGGAAGAAAGAGAGGAGAAACCTCAGCTGGGACTGCTCCCCACTCCTTTGGGAGCTGCTTTTATGGTGAGCCTCTCATGCTAGATCCTGTCTGAGCTGTGCTGCCACAACCGTGCCAGTGCCTGGCCACGGCTCCTGCTGAGCTGGACCCTGACTGACCCAGCCTTGGCCCTGCTGGTTCCTACAGCCACAGCACATGACCAGGACCCTTGGCTGGATGTTCTCACCACCCCAGGCCCGCCTGGCTTGCCCAAGTGGCTGCAGCTGCTGAGAGCCCTGCCCTGCCTGCTGTGCTGCTCCCAGTCCTGGGGCTGTGACTTAGGGCTGTCCCTCAACCCCAGAACCCCCAGGTTTGACCCCAGGCATCCCCCAGACCCTACTCCCCAACCCACCTCTGGCTCAGTTGCTGTCCCTCAACAACCACACCTACCCCGTCCCAGGCTGCAAGTGACACCCAACCCCCTTCAGGTCTCTGGTGGCAGCTGGCAGGAGGTGTTGGCAAGATTCCCACTCCAATATCATCTGTTTATTACTAAGATTATTCCAAAAAGGCTGTATTTGCAGACAGGAAGGTCATCCAAAAAAGGTGAGAAGTAAACCTTAGTGTCCTGCAGTTTGTGTGTCTAACTAGGAGACATCATGTAAAGGGTGAGCAAGAGGACAGAGGTTTTAACTTCCCCACAGGAAAAGAGCTGGATTCACCCTGCTTTTCTGCAGAAATGGAATCACAGAATGTTAAAGATGACTTTAAAGTCTCGACCATAACTGCCACGCCCAGGAAACACCTTTCACCAGACCATTCTGCTCCAGGCCTTAAAAAATTTGGCCTTCAGCACTGCCGACCTCCTGGGCAATCTGTTATACAGATAAAGACTTCAGGCAATCAATCAGCCCTGGATGTGTTATCCCTCAATGAGCCAGGAGTAGCTCAAGACACCAGGGTTCAGATCCAGCACACATGAGCATCCCTTACACGTGCAAACACCAATGCTCAACCTATGCAGCAAAGGATTGTCTCCCAACTGGGCACCAGGAGCTAAATCCAAGGATGGCAGAGGAAGCTGGATGTGTGCTGATGAGCCTGCACCAGTGCAAGTATTCCTGTCACCTCAGCCAAGCTGAGGATTCCCTGCTCCGTGGAAAATCCTGTAGCAGCAATACCCTGAGGCGTCTGTGCGCCGAAAAGAGAATTTAAGTCAAGGTTGTACGAGCTAAGCTGAGAGCCAGACACCTACAAATTAGGCAAAATGCCTCTGTCCCTGTGAGGATCCAGTCATGAGACTTAAAAGCTGAAATACTTGGGAAGAAAAAAAAAAAAGCACGTGAGGGAATCAATAATTCCGTCTGTGCTCAGTGTGCAGACTGGAGCGTGTGCTGTAAATATTACATGCAGGAAGGGAATGGGGAAGCTGGAAGGAAATTCTGAGTAGCAGCACACGCAGTCCTCAGCAGAAGTTAAACGTTGTGAGGTGACACCAGTCTGTGAGCGGGTAATTAAAGCCTGTATTAGTGTCCCTGCCTGCAGGGGACAAATCAGGGTTGCATAGGCAACCCTCATCAGTGTTTCCTAGGCTGCCAGAGCTTGCCTCGCCACCTTGAAGTAGCCTTGGCATATGTTAATTTTCATTCCTTTTAATGTCATATTATATAAACAATCCCTGTATAAAGATTGACTTCAGACATTTGTATTAACAAAAAAAAAAAAAAAGGAATTATCCTCTTTGTTTTATCTGAAGGATATATTATAACACCTTCCCCGCTCAAAGGACACACTGTAATTAAAGATTGAATTTTCTCAGGATTTTAACTAAATCTGTCACTTAGCTTATGAATTAAAAATAATTAAACACAGAGTCTCATAAGAATTGTGCTTCTGCGCCTGCTCACTTCTGCCTTATTTCTTTCACTAACAAATTGCTAGTTTTCCAGTGTTCTGCATAATTTGAAGTAACTAATGCACTTAGGAAAAATACAATTAAAAATATTTTTTCCTTTATTATAGTCAGAGTTTTGACTTTCTTGAAATGGTACTTATTCCACTCCTGTCTGTGATCAAGGAAGGCAATAGCTTGTGCACAGGCAATTTTGGCAGGGATTAACTGGTCCCTACCAGAGGATGATATCCTTTTTATTTCTCCTAATCCCTCAGAAGACACAGGGAGCCTTTGGGAAAGAGAGCTGCCCTCTCCCTGAGCCTTGGCATGGTGTGAATGCTACCTGTGAGCAGCAGGGGCTGATGTTTTCACTTCTGGGAGAGGGCTGCCCTTTCATTACCGAGTTCCACTGAAGAACTCAATTATTAACCATCTCTCTCATTTTACAAAATAAATGAAACACTCAACTGCAGAGTTTTACTAAGTACAGTAAACAGACAAAAAAGATCAATGCAATATCTGCCCTGTGTACTTTCTTACCATGTGAGTGAAACTCATTGTTTCTACATGCATTTAACATATTTAACACATATTTACCTGCCATCCCAGACATCTGCTACCAGCAGGATTAGCAAATGACCTTTACACGACCCACATCATAAATCCCAGCTCCTCTTGGCTGCTACTATTTCCCTTTCAAATCTCCAGTATTCCTGTATTTTATGGTTGATTTTTTCATTGACTAATAGCAGAAATTAAACTGTGACAAGAGAAGGAAAAAAAACACAAGTTTTACAGAATCACAGAATTTCTTTGGCCTTCGGAGGTCATCTGGTCCAACCCCTTTCTTCAAACAGCACCACTCAAGGCTAATTGCTCAGGACCATGTTCAGATGGCTTTTTTCCTTTGTTTCCAAGGTTTGAGACTCCACAAACTCCCAAGGAATTTCAGCTTTGCTTACGAAAACAAAAAAACAAAAAAACAAAAAAATAACAAACAAACAACAAAAAAAACCCACCACCAAACCACACAAAAAACCCCAACCAACCAAGAAAAAAAACCACAAACAAACAAACACAAAAAACCACACACACACAAAAAAAGGAGTATACTCCTTTTTAATGCACACATTAATTATAACACTCTTAAACCTGTCATGCAAGGTCAATTCTGATGATTCTCCAGTGTCTATAAGGTTGAAATTGAGCTGCGTGCAGCTCTGCAAAAAAGGAAGTGCTAATGGCAGGAATATATGCAGAAGTACAACATAAATGCAGGTTTCACTTCTTCCCAGATATTAATCTCAAAATTGCTTATTTATAAAAAGTACTTAAAGATTCATAACCACTTGTGGCTCCTTTTCTCCCCAGCTGACAGCAAAAATTAAATACGGAACATAATTCTTGCTCAATTTTAAAGATTAATACATATGTCTGCCATCATACAAAGTATGCAATTAGAAAAAATATGGAATTCTGAGTGTTTGAAAAAAGATAACACTCTTCAAAAGCGGAATTTATTTTTCTGTCAAGTACTGCCTTAGTTTAGAAATGCAGTTCATAAAAAAGTCATCCTCTCTATATCTCAGTTCTTATCTCTCTCATAAGATGAGTTAATGATGTTTTATAGCAGCTGCACTAACTTTTCCCTTCCCTCTGCTAAAATAAGGCAATGCAGTAGAATGAGAAAAAACCCCTGCTTTCCTAACACTTTATGACTTTTGTTTGATTTTCATTTTCACTTTATCGTGTAAAGTTTTTTCATCAATTTTGCATATGCTTATACATTTCATTCCTTTTCCCAATATAATTACTTCCTATTTCTTTAAAATTGCTCTCCCAAAACAAGAACAAAAGTTCTTGAGGCAAATTTATTATAGTTCAAAGCTCATTCTTTTTTCTGACTGTCTTTATGAAATCGAAATAAATGTAATTACCTTGGGGACCTACAGCCTTCTGTCAAATTTGGCTGAAATCATCTAAAAGCTTTGGATATTTTCAGAAGCAGAGAGAGCCATGCAAAGTCACAAACACTGAAAAGTTGTACAACTCTTCCTTTAAAAACCAAAACCCCACTAAAAAAACCCCAAACCGACCAAGCAAACAAAACTAGTGTTACTTTGACAAATAAAATGGAAACTGTCTTGCCTCTAAGCTATCCTTCAGAAGTATGAAATTCAAAAATTCTCCTTACTCCAGGAGAAAGATTCATTTAAATTCAGTCAATTTTAATGAGCACTATGAAAAGTGTATGTGGAAGATTCATTTTCATAAACCAGTCTCAACTTCCAACTTTCAGTCATGATGTTCTATTACTTTTTAATGTCATTTTAATATATTCCTTAAAAAGAAAAAAAAAGGAAAAAAAAACGAGAAAAGATAGAAAATGTCACCATTTTGGTGGCTTTTTAAAACCAGACAAGAGGTAGTAATTTTCAAGAAACATTTTTTTTTTTTTAGTAAATTCAAAGTTCCTTATTTCAAAGTAAAAATAATTTGGCTGAAACTCCTCCTAAGATTAGCTTTTGTTAGAATCCTACAGCTCATAAATGACAGAAACATCCCCAAATCTGCAAAGATAAATCTCATCTTTTAAATTACTGAAAGCCTTCATTAAGCCTTAATACATGCTGTCAGTTGCAAACTAAATAATAGATGAGATTTTAACATAATCAGAAGAAAACTGCTGGTACCTGCCTCTGTTACTGTCACGGTTAAATTGACGTGGTAATTTTCAAAATAATGCTTTCTCTAAGTCAGTTAAGGACTGACAGGCACTCACCATTTAGAAAACTTTTCTCCACATAGAAGGAAGCCCCTTACTAAGAATTCAGTGGTATGAATGAGCAAACATCTCTTTTGCTTGTCCACTGTGGGAGTAAAAATCAGTGGCTTGGTTAACGAAATAAATCTGAAAAAACCATACTAACTCTTTTCTCTTGGAAAAAAACCATTCCCTCGTTGCACTAATGCTTTGCAAGTACTTTATTATATGTTATTTTATTATTCATGTCTGCGAGGTAAAACCCATAATAATTCTTATTAAATGTGGATTTGGGGATTAGGTTATAGACTGTGTGAAAACCTTACACTTCACATGACACGTGCTGTGAAGAAAAGGACTGCACAATGCAGACAACTAACCAGCTAAAACCTTGGTTAAACCTTGGGTCCCCTCCATGGTACCTGGCATTCACAAGGCCATGTGCCACCAATAAAATTTGGGTTAGGAAGAGTTGCATTCCTCTTCTGGAAGGTCACCCGTGATGGTTTCAAAGTCTCCTCCAGGACAGTCATGTTTTGTGCCCATCAGCTGTCACTGTTAGAGACATTTCCAATCCTATCCCATCTCACTATTTTAGCTGCAAAAAGGATTAAAAATGGGATGTAATCACTTCAAGTACTTCGCAAGTAGCTCAGAGTTCTGTTTCCTGAATCACTTGATAAAACCAGAGAAAATATTTGAACACTCAAGGAAGGCAACAGCACTATGGATAATAAAATGCCATGACTCAGAGCCCTTTTTGAGTGTTAGGATTTATTTTCTGGTTTTCTAAAACAAAACAAGAAATTTACAACTGAAAACACCTGCAAAGATTGCAACCCCTCTGGGCTGAGTCGAGCTCCCATGGGCTTTGTCTATGGAATCTCATCAGACTTTGACTTCTGGAAATTCTTTCAGGTCATCCAAATGTGCCCAGCACCTGAGCATGAAGCTATATGAAAATAATTTAAATAAAAACAACTCCAGCATCTACCTATGAAATAAAATTTATTACTACATCCTCCCTAGGATTTATGGGTGATGACAAAACACAGCACAGGCTCATTTCTCTTTTCAGCTTCCAAGCAAAATAAACAGGACAGACTAAGTGAACAGGAAAAAGAGAGTTGTAATTCAAATAGTGGGCTTAGTTCTTTTACATCCAATTGCTCCATGAGCTTAAGAAGCTAAACTCAGCATTAATAACCAAGATTGCTCCATGATTAGAGAGCCACATCATCCCCTTTTAGTAAGAGAACAAATGCTTACTAGGCACTGAACTCTTCACAGACTGGACTGACAGAGAAGAGAGAGCCCTGGTGTGCAGGGCACCTCTGTGCACCTGTATCTGTGTGTTCAGGAATGCACACACAGGTGTAAGCAGGGAAGCCTCTCACCCTTCATTTCTAACCCATTTTCTTCCTAAGGCCTCATGCAAAGGTGAAATTGGAGCTGTTCTGCCTCTGCTTTGGCCTCCTTCTGTTGAAGCCTTGATTATTGCTGCTGCTTCGTGTCACATCCATCCATGTGGCACGTACTGCATATATCCAGCATGAATATTTCATGAATATTGGGGAAGCAATTGCAATGTGAGACACAATGCATATTTCAGATGACACATGACTGATGTGTTTAGAGATCTGGGTTTATTATGTACTTGCAACATTCATCTACTACCAGAAAGCTGGTCTTTTCCCCTATTGCACTGACTAAAGTCAAAGAAGGAAAACAAATGTGCATTTGGAATGTATCTGATCTTTTACTGAAACAATGAATTAAGGTACTGTCATGTTTGTTTTCCACTTTCTTTCCCCAAAGACAGAGCACAGAGATAAAAACAACATCAAAACTGCTTTGTATTTGCTTCAAAACACTAAAGTTACGTTTTAAAAAACTTTTCATGCTCCACACCATTATTAAGTCTGGATTAACACCACATTTTTTAAAGTAGGATTTCTACTATAGAAACAATTATACTATTTTATTTAGTATTTCTGATTTCCTAAAGACTAATTTGTTATTATCTCTAAATGATTTCAAATTTGAAAGGGGAGACCCCCATCTAGTCAGGAAAAAAAGCAGGTTTTAAGACAGGAACTTGGTTGAACATTTGCTACCATTTGTGCTGTATGAATTCACAATTCTACCAGGGGATTTTGTTTGTTTTCTTGTTTTGTATCAACAAAACTAGAAACAACATCCCCTACCCATAAACTCACACACATGATTTTGAAAAGGATTAATTTATCCCAGAGGGGGAAAAAAATTATTTGGAAGCTCAGTAGGTTTTTGAGTGAGGAGTTTTCCTCTGTTTTATTCAATGGCTCCTTGCAGCTCCTCACCCATTAGGGGATTCTGGAGCTCCAAGGTCCCACTGAGTTCAGCTCAGCTACAGAGCCTGCCACATCTCACTCAGGAATGCACAAGAAATTGCATAGGAAATTCGAGGTAGCTCTGAGTTAATTTAAGAAGCTGATGAAAGCTGAGATCAGACTTTATCTCAGAGTAGCTGTTATTTCAGGTACTGATTCCATCAGGTTGTGCAGCTGCTTTACAGCACCTCCAAGTTTTCCCTCCATTAGAAGAGAATCTGACCACCTGGAGAGACGCTTACTTGCTAGAAAACTCTTTGGATCTTAACAAATCACTAAACACCAAATGGAAAAATGCCAGCAACAACTCAAAACCAAACAAACATATTGCTAAGTCAATTGGTCTCATTGTCAAACTCCCTCATTGTGGTTTCTCAAACCCACCTGTTCCCCCTTCAGTGCCAGAATTGCGGACACTTCAGCTACGGTGCCTTCATTTTTGGACCTTATTTAAAGGACACATTGCAGGGGAGAAAATGCTGCTTTTCTATTCCCTCCTTTCTTCCATTTGTAGATGTTGCAGCGAGAAAAACAGAAAGCCTATAGCCTGCTTATAGTTCATTGTATGTAGTTATCATATTTTAAATATGTTAATTCTCTGAAATGAAACAATTGCTCATGCTTCACGGCCTGAGAAAAGATTCAAACAGGCTAACAACAAAAAAATACATCTGAATTCATGCTATGCAAAGATGTCACTGAAAAATCAAACCCAAGTTCAACATCCAGAGAAAAGTTTCCTAGTCTCTCTAAAGCATACCTAGTAAAAGATTATCAGGCACTGATAAACGAAAACAAATTTCAGAAAAATTATGTGATATAATTACGACAGCGCGCCCATCCTTGAACTTGAGGATGGGAGGTCAACAAATGGTTGGTTTTAACCTCAGAAGTCAGAATGTTTTAGGAAAGACAATGTGGGATGGCCACCATTGCTAACTGAAAGATGTGAGGATGTTCCTCAAGAAAAGACACCAGTGACTCATCTGGGAACAGGTGTCAGGACCATACAGACCACACAGGATTTTCCTAAATAGGGATGATGTGTATCAATGCAAACAATGGTAAGGGAAGGAGGACAGGAAGTTAAAAAAGCTGAAACCTTCCCCTTGTCTTAATTCAGGAACAGAACAGGAAGAAGATTCAGCCTAGAGACACAAATCTTTATAAAGGCTGACTGATCCCTCTTCCATACTACTTTTATGTCACTATAAAAATGAAACTCTTGCTTTTCTAAGTGCTGCCATTTAATCCATTTCTGATGCACATAAATAAAATGGTGCACACATTTTATGCCCACATACACACATATATGCTTTAGAGTAGTATATGAAGAATTGTGTTATTTCATGATCTTGACCAAGAGTTATTAATTTTCTTGCCTTCAGCTGACAGTCATTCTTATCTTTCACATCATTCTACTTACACTGCAATCTTCAACAAAAATCTAATTTATGTGCAAATATAAGAATGCTAGGACACAGTGTTGTGCTTCATATGGGATTCCCAGCCATTACTTAAAGAATTTCTGATGTTCCCGTCATCAGAACATCTCCAATAGACTATAGCCCTTTGACATAAATAAATTAAATAAAAGGAGACAAATACTTCTGGGGTGTTTCTCACACTTCTCTTTCAGAATCAAAGAAATTACGAGAATATTAAAAGAAACAAAAAACCTTAACCAATAAAGTGTATATTTAAACAGTTAGAAATATGTATATATATATGTATTAAAGCCCAGCATTATGGATCTCAAGCCTTCACACCTGGTAAAGGCAGCTATAAAGATGTCAATTCCCTCTCAACCTCACGCTTCTCAGATAAGGATAAAGCATCTATAGACTCAGAAACACAATGTGGTGAAAACAATTTGGTTGTCATATCTGAATGCTTGAAGTCTACAAGGAGTAATTTAAGTGGTTAGTGTTGCTCTCGTGAGTCTTGGTGTTCCATACAGACAGCTCCAGGGTACACTTTCTTGTTAATGCTACATTTTAATTTACTATGGTGCTTTTGGCTGTTGCCCTGTGAGTTATTTTATTATGTTTAAAGACCTCCCATGATAAGAATACTTCAATGTGTTTACAATATAGTGATTTTCTATATGTTCATTTGATCAGTCACAACTTCTGGTTATTGATCATCTGAGATGGTCACAATACTAAGGAAGCATCCTCAATGAAATTGCATTGCCATACAAAAAAACAATTAACTAGGAAAAGAGTGACACTGTTATTGCAGTTCCCTAATCTCAAATGTTCCATCACCACCACCACCAACAAAAGGATTTAATATGAAAAAAAATCAGCCATGTTCAAATACAAATAAATTCAACTTAAAATACTGTCCTAAAAACAAAGTAGTCTGTTAATCACTTAAAACATTAACAAAATGGAAAATTACTAGAAAGATTAGTTTCTGTATTCAGTATGCGGCACGCTATTTTAGTGGCTATAGTACTTTGGGAAAAAACAAGGCTAACAACTTGTGAAGGACAAAGAAATATTTTTTTAGGCAAATACAAAGAGACAAGAAGAGACTCAGATTGCCTCCTTAACTGCAGCTTGGCTGTCCTTTATGCTCACTGAATCCCTCCTCTCCCAGTTCTTTTCTGCTCCTCTGTTTTCATCCATTCACCAAGCAACTCTGCCTCTTTTTGCCTTTATCTTAGACTGCTTTTAACAGATTTCTTCAACCACAATCCCTGATTAAAAACCGAACTTCTTTACCTGGTGAAATTTCATCATACCTCTCCTGCCTACCAGTAATTCATGGAATTTTAGAGAGATCTTAACTTTCCTGACTGCTCTACAGCAGTACTGTACCCAGAGAGAGAGGAGAGGCTCTGCAGATTTATCACTTCCACAAGTGGGGAATGTTCTCCACCTATTTATCTCTGCTGGAACTGGTCATGAATTTTCCACCAGGCAGTTCCCCCACCAGACCCCGCAGGTCAGTCACCACTGAGCCAAGGCACTCAGCTGTCAAAATGAAATACAGTGTTGGGCCATTCCTGACACTTTTCCTCTCTGGTCCTTTGACAGTGTGTCTGTCCAGCCCCTGAGGAATTTCAGTTCCCAGTCCCCTAAAAATCCCCCGGCTCTGCTGACAGCCCGAGTGGAAGTGCTCAGCCCCAAGCCCTGAGCCTCCCATGGCAGGGCAGAGGGGAGGTCACCAGTGTCCCCTGCCTCGCCAGGGGAGTCAGGAGCAGCAATCACTTGACAGAAAGAATTCCTCTTCTCCTTCAGGCTTTCCCTCTTCTTTCCCTACTCTAAGAATTTTTTATTTTTTCTTTAAGATAAAACTTGAGAACAAAACCATGGTGAGTGGCCCTGTGGCAATCCAACCATGACAGAAAGCAGAGAAGCCCAGATGGAGGAGAGAAACTTTCTGCATTGCACAGCTTTGCATGACACCTATTTATAGCTGGAAAGAAAGTGGTGTCTCTTTCCCTAACCCTCCCCACGCCCCCTCCTCGTTTCAATAGCCAAGCCTTAAGTGCATGAAGTTGCTTTACTTCCACACATCTGTTAGCAAATCTGGACAGCTGTCACATAATTACTGGAGGTCAGAATAGCAGGGCTAGCAATAGAGATAACAAACTAAATCTTGTTTGAGAAATCTCTGTATTCCTTCTGTCATGCAGAATCAACTTTATCAGTCATTAGCTTTGTAACCTAAGCTGCTTAGCACACCTGTGGGCTTTCAAATGAAACCAAAGGAGTTAGTTTTGACCTTTAAATGACTTGGAAAAGGGTACTTGAGGGACATTTTCTCTGTTGTGCGATTGTCGTGCAGAGAAATTTGTGCTCGAGTTCTGTCAATTTAGTGAAGTGGGACTCCTAGAAGGGCATTCACTGCCAAAGTCCCTTGACTCGGAATTTGAATGTCCCTTTAGCTCCCCAGCCTGGATTTATTGACTCCTCTGTAATGATATTAGGTTGCCTTCTCTACTAGAGAACTGAAGGAAGTTTTTGAAGGTTAAAATTGGGGCTGATATTTCTGATATTTTGAGCAGCTTAATTAAGACCATTCCTTTTAAATTCTTATAAGCAGTTGAGTTCATTTTAATAAAACTGTGATACCAAAATAAAGCACAGTAACATTTAATGCTATTCTTTCAGACTCCACAAGCAGAAAATATTCATATGCAATTAGAATAAAATTGTTTAGGTATAAAAAGGCATTGTATGCTAGAGAAGCAAGTGCAAAGCTCCATGTTTTAAAGGTACTGAAACAAGTCCTGTTTCAGGATGTTTCTCATTAGTGAAACAGCAGCTAAAGTTCCTGTTCATGAGGCAGTCTATCCAGTGGTGTGTGAACCAGCAAACTACTTTCTAGATGCTGTGACAAGTATTAGTATCTGTCCCCCAGGTCCCTAAAAAGTAAATGCCAGAAAAAAATTGCTTTAAGAGCCAATTTCATGTTGCTCATTGCTTGCAAGTGAATTCTGCATCTTTCCAGCACAATGAGATGCAAGCAGGGGTTTGATGTGTAAGTAGAGAGCAGTCACTCAAGCCAGATGAACACAGAAGTGCCTGTCCTTCAAGCCAGGCTAGGAGCAAAGCTAATTGAGCCCCCTCTAAAAACTTCGTGTTAGGGTCTTCCTTCCTGCCTCCCAAAACAAGCAGCCCTTAATCTGCCAACCAACTTGACAATAACTCTCATCTGGGGAGGAGAAAGCATTTAATTCCTACAGGTTAGCTTCAAATTAATTATCTGAAATCACAAAATCAAGTTTAGGTTACTTTTAGGTCTTATATTGATAATTTTAAACTTTGCTACATCTTTTATGATGGTCTGCCTTTCTATCTCCACACTGATGTTTCTCAAGTGATGTTTTTAAGGATGCAATTCAGCAGTGGACTTAACAGTGTCAGATTTACTTGGACTTGGTGATCTTAGAGGTCTTTTGCAACCTAAATGATTTGATTCTGAATCTGGTCTAAGAGATTTTAGGTGCAGGTTTCAATTTGACAGCTGAAAAAAAAATTTCTGCTTCTCAGCTAACAGTTCTCTCCTTTCTGGAAATCCAAACAATGGCACCTTCTTAAAGTATACAAGAATAAGCAGAATAATTGAATGACAGTATCCAAATTTCAATCTGTCATCTTATCAATTATTAAATTGAAGATTAATTAAAAGAATAGGCAAAATAAGGAATGATTCTCAGGTTCTCCTCCAAAAAAAAATCATTGAAATAATTTACACTCTCCATATAGCTGCCAATACCAGCAACTTCATTATGTTAGCTAGTTACTGTTTTCATACATAAATAAAAAAATAAAAGAGATAAGCCAATGGCTTCAGTTAGATTTAAAACTGTTTGTTGTAATAAAATGCACAGAGGAATGTCTGTGAATATTAGAAGCATTTCAAAGAGTTTTTAACACCTCAATATCCAATACAAGCTTACCCTCAAAAATGTCTGCCGAGAAATCTATTGAACCCTTATTGATTATTATCAGAAAAAGATCAAGGAACAGGAAAATTATGGTCATTTCCACACAAATGGACAAATAAGGTCTTTTTTTTCATTCATAGTGTTTTAGTTATATAAGTAGGGATATAAAATAAGACATTATAGTCTTCATTCCATTACTTTGCATCACTTAGGCTGGAATGCAGGTAAAACAGTTAAAAAAAGGCATTGCTTTTTTCTCCACACTCACCAAAACTTCACCTAAAACAGAAATGATAACTCATACATTTCTTACAGCTGGAGAGTGTTGAAATACATTCAGTGCTTGGCTGAAATTCAAGTGTTTTCTGTTGTACATAAATATTACTATCACAAAAACAAGCCCTTAAAAGTTTTTTTGTAATTCAAAACACAGCTTACTGTACCATTCTACAGTGTTACTCAGTGACTCCAACTTCAGTTCATAAAATAAACAGATAGATACAATTCATAAGGAGAACTTAAATCTTGACCCAAAAGTAACTTGGAAAGCATTTCAAAACTACAGCTGTAAGAGGGTCTCTGTTTAAAACTGTTTCATCTGCAACCAAAGCAAAAACTTCAATTATAATCTTTGATCAGATCAAACTTAGGTGTACAAGTTCTAATTTCTTTCCTCTCGTCCTAACCTTTCCAACGTAAAGGCTTATCCCTTCCTAATATGTTCCAGTTGATATGAAATTAAATATGAAAAATGGAAGCAAAGGCAGTAAGGGTCTGAATTCACAAAACTAGAGAAAGATGATTTGAAGTATCTCCAGGGCTGGGAAAATTAAAATCAGACACAGTTCTTGAACTTGGCAGTTAAAATATAATCTGCAAATACCACCTCCTCCTATTTCTTTTCTTCTCACTCCCCAAGAAGAAATATTACTTTTGCTCACTTTAACATACATCTCATCTCTCCCTCTCAGAATGAGACATCTCTGGTTTTCCAGAGATGCTGGTCCTGCACCATATTCCTTATTCCAAAACTGGACAGTGTGAGAACAACTCAGTGAGAATGTTGTGAGGTTTACAGAGGACAAGGTTTGTGGAATAACGTGTATACTATGAGATACATGCTTAGTGTAAAACCATCTCTTGTTTCTCCTAAAACAAGAAGAAATAAAATACAACCACAGCTTCCAGACTCTCCCTAGTTTATGCTTGTTTTATCAATAGACTGCAGCAACCTCTTGAGCTCCTCCACATCAAAATTGTTTGTGGACTTCCCTGAAGGGACATCTGCACTGAACATAAAACATGTCTAGAACTGACACTGAGCACTGAATCATCCCTGCTCGTTACTTTTATCCCAGATTCTGTTCTGGAATGAACGACCCAGCTATTCACAGAGCAAAACCTCTGCCCATCTTTTCAGACAATTTATTCCCAGCTCTTCTCTCAGGACACAGCACAGGCAACACCACAGGCAATTGCCTCCCATCACCTAAGACAATCTCTCAAAACTCACTTGGCACATTTTCCATCCTCTGACTCCAGCCACAGCACGGAGCATCCCATACTTTGATATTCATATTACAAAATAAGAAGTTGGTCAGTGTAAAAGAGTCCTGATATTTTATGCAGTAGGACCTCAAGCAGGGAAAAAAAACCCCTTCTACCTATGGATTCAGACACTGTAAATTGTGGAGGAGACCCAGAGCAAGGTGACTTGCAGTGTGTACAGGGACTTTGCTAGTTTTTGATGGTCATCTTCTCATGCAATGAGAGGTGATATATTTCTGAAAGTACTTACTTATATTTCTTTATTCTTCATTTTAAAATTACATATAATCCCAGCTAGCAATTTATAAACTACTGATTTCTAGTTAAGTACAGCTTTTTTACCCCCAGCTAGTATTACTATATGCACTTTGGAATACAGTTGAAAACATCTCTTTTAAGGAACTTTATATCCTTTATATATATGATTCCTTATATAATCTATTTTGTATGAATCCAGACACTTGTGACAGATGATTAGTCCTTACAGTGGGTAACGAAATCTAATATCAAAAACCCATTGATAGGAAGCACCCTTAAACTCATCAATGATATGTTACCACAGCATTATCTTTCAGCACAGACATGAGGGAAGGATAAACTTCAAGTGCTTTCATTTCAGAGAGTTCTTCTTGAGATTGCAGTAATAGTTTAATGGCAGAGAGGTTTTAGAAGGAAAATGGTGTTGAAAATGAAATAAAGCTGTCCTTAAAGCTCACAGAATTTTGAAGAAGAGTTCAGCAGTTGTCAATGCCAATAGAATTTAATGGAGTAGATACAAAGCAAAAGACAAAATCAATACCAAGGTGTTTGTGCTTCATTTCTTTGTAGTTGTCAAACCTTTGAAGTTGTTAAATAATGACTTATAGACTAGGAATAGATGTCTACTTTGACATTTCCTTAATGCCATGTCAAGAACCCATCTAAACACACTCCAAAAAAAAAAAAAAATTTTATGATACAGAAGAGAAACTCAACCTCAGAACCACGTGATGTGGAATTCACAGCATCTGAGACTTTATATTGTCTTTGTACAATACAAATAAAATAATTTAAAACAACCCCCGAACATTCAATTTCTAATAAAATCTTTCTTTCAGACACGCCCAGCATGCATGTACAGAATTAGAAAACCACTTTGCAGGCTTAAGTCATTCTAGAATAGATAGAAGATGATCCTTTAAGGATTCTCCGTTGAACTGCTTCTCTGAAACAGGTCTCCCTCAACCCTGGCAGGCAGTCAATAACCCAGTCAGAGTTGAAAATGGCCCAGTCATTGAGGACATGGCCTCAAATTGCACTAAGGGATGCTCAGGTTAGGTATTGAAAGAAATGTCTTCACTGCAGGGTGACTGGGCACTGGAGCAGGCTGCCCTGGGAAGTGGTGGAATCGCCATCCCTGGAGATTTGAACAGATGTGTTTGGGGTGCTGGGGATGTGATTTAGATGTGAACATGGCAGTGCTGGGTTCAGGTTGGACTCAAGGATTTCAGAGGCCTTTTTAAATGCAAATGGTTGCATGTCTGATCTTCCACAAAGCTCAGACAAAACCACAGGCCCCTCCAGGAGAACCCAGAGCACTCAAGCCCATGGGAGACAGAGGTTGTGTGCCTGCTCCTGGCCCCCTGAAGCTGGCACAACCTGCATCCCTCTCTCCTCCTACAGGACCAGAATCTGGCATGGATTTTGGCTAGCAAGTTTTGCTTCATGAGGGAGCTACTGCTCCCTGAGCCAGCAGCTTGGTGCTGTGGATCTGGGGCAAGTCCACCCAAGGGTGTCAAACAGGAAGGCTGGGTGAATGAACCAGAATGCAAATGAACCCCACTTCCCTCATTCCCAGCAGAGCAGCTCTGTGGCTCTGATTCATGACTCGTGCCTGATTGAGTTGCAGCAGCTGAAGAGGTTACTGTCCCATCCCAATCAGGCAGTTAAAATAAATGAAGAGCATGCAGAACCTAATCTCTTACCTTGCTGCAGCTAAATCCTGCAGGGACTGTGAATCAGCCCTTTCAGGTGCCATGGCTCATTGTCTCACACAAACTGAAATGTCCCTTGGTTCACCTTAGTGCTGCCATGGCTCTGCAGCAGAAATGTCACCGTTCCCTCAAACCCACTCCTGGGAAAGAAACTCTCAGCTGTGGGACAGGAAAGAAACACCAGCCAGATCCTCTTCATCTGCTCAGCAGGAATCAACAGAGCTCATGGCTCAAAGCTCTTGCTCTGACCCAGAGGCTCCTTGTCTGCTTTGGGTTAAACTACCTTGTAAATGCAGCAGAGATGTTGAACTTTAAATTCACCTCCTCACTCATTCTGTATTCATGCCATTATGCAGAGATACAGTTAAAGTAGCACTAATCATTTAAAATCTAAATCAGAGTAAAAACAATATTTAAATCTTAAAAAAACTACTCTTTCTATTAGCCATAAAAAAGTAATTTATACTGGCATTGTGCAAGACTATCAAACAAAAGGAATGGAAACATCACTAAGATCCAACTCTTAACCATCCTGCAGAACAGATCAAGGTTAAAATCTCTCCCCTCACTCCCTCAAAAAGACAAGGAGGCAGCAAAAACAAAGCTACAAAGCATCCTTCCTTGCTTTCTATGTGCATTTAATACTGCTGGTAGAATCTTGTAACTCTGACAGCCATTTTATTCCTTCACATATTTATGGAACACTGAAGAGAACAGATAAGGCAGATTTATTTCCTTTCAAGGTCACTCCTTTGGTGATCTGAAACTAAAGCAAAAGCTCAGACTTTCAGAGATTTTTCATATTCTAATTATTTGGATATAAATGGATTTTATTTAGACAGCATTAGGCAGAATTTTTGAAGGCTAATATCTCGTTGGGTAATCAATCTCCTAATACTGGAATTGTATACTGGAACCATGTGTAGCCTTGGTTTGTGCTCTCACTATCAGATCTCCATACCTGGTGGGGCCAGGGTGGCACCTCCTTACAGGCACTCTGCAAAAGGTTCATCAGACATGGTCACAAAAATGTTGTCGTAACTATTCCTGTGTTTTCTGCAGCCTGCTTGACCTAGGATTTCCAAAATCTCCATTACAGGGTTTAGACAGAGGTACTGAAACCAGAATTGGCATAATTGAGATGAAATTTGGGGCTGCTTTTGCATTTGAGATACCTGAATATCATTAGGACTCTTCATTTTTTCATGACAATACGTAATTAAAACAAAAAATCCCAGACATTGCTGCATCAAAGTTGAGTTGGTTTTCCCTGTGCAACTGCAGTCTCATTTTCTTTTTAGGAAATTTTGTAGAAATACAAACCAATGGGAAGGAGACCCCAGAGAATATCTTGTCCTCCAGTAACATGTATGGATGAGATGACTTGCTGAGCAATACCTTGTTAACAACTTCCAGGTTTTAGGGAAAGTGGAGGGGGTTAGTTTCCATGCTGCCTGCTTTAAGAAACCACTGTATAATCAAAACAAGATCTCCCACAGGAGGCATTCTTCAGCAGCAAAGGAAGGCAGGCAGGCATTACCCCAGACATTTGACACAGAGGGTATGACAAGAGGAAGAACAAAGGGACAATTCAACACCTCTTATTCTTGCTGCAGCTGTAGAAAGAGCTGCAAGGAACAGAAGGCAACTCAGAGAACTCTGCTGCTGAAGATCTACTTAAACAAAAGGACAGAGGCACCTGGCACAGGAGATGAGAGTGAGTAGCAAGGCACACATGTCCTAAATCCCATGTCACCCACTGTAGGTGAAGCTTGGGAATATTGCTATTTCTCAGCTGGTAAGGACAGGTCTCTAGCCTGTCCCACAGTAAATAAATCTAATTTCTGCTGCTATGAACTCTTTGAAGCACTTCCTCAATTTCATCCCCGTGGCTTCCAGAAAACAACCCAATACAAATCAAAACATAAATGCAATGATCTCCTGCTTCAGAGACAAGAACACGGGTCAGGGTCATGAACAGAAAACTACAATTCCATTTTATCTCATCCTTTATCTCTAGAACTCTGTTTGCCAGTGCCAATTTTTGGTGCCAATCAAGAGATGTTACTTAGAGCATGTGATGATACACTTGACCATTTACCTAATCCAGCTCCAACACTTCCCATTAGAGCCTTGAAAGGGATTGCATGTTCAGGGAGTAGTGGAATGTAATTACATCAGAACTGGTGCATATCAGGCTTTGGAAGTGCACAGAAAGCAGGGCCAAGAAGAGCTGTTATTTCTTTAGAGAAAGGAAGTAACCTTATGAATCTCCTGTTAGGCTGTCAAGTACCATAAAATAAGGAAAATATTTTGAGTCCTAAACTGATATATAAAACGCTTGTTTACCAAAGTTATTAACTGAAATAAAGCAAAAATTTAACACTGCAAGTTATCTGATCTTTTGCTTCCATCACTGGCTAGTAGCCAGTTAATTACAGCAAATTAATAATGTATTAAATTCTGTTTGCTGAAGCTATCAACAATTTTCACTGGGTGCAAATATTCAAGTTTTGTAGAAGCTGGAACAGATATCCTTTATCTTTACCTTGTACCATTTGCAAAGTGAGGAACTGCCTAATGTAGTGTGGCTTTACTGTATGGAAAAACAGAACAAAAGCAACTCTGGCATAATGTCAGTGACAAACTTCAATCTGTGCCAAAATCACACTTTAACTTGCACATTATAACCAATACTTTCATAATGCTGCAAATAAAAGTATTCCCATCACAATTTTAAGAGAGAGACATGTAAAATGATAGGTAATTTGCCATTGCAGACAAAAATCTGGAGCTGTCCAGAGGCTGAACATTATTTCAGATAACTGTGCCTGTCTGTGACTGAGAACAGTGAACAGGAAACATTCTCCCATAACTGTCCTCTAAAAAAGGTTTTATATATTCCCCCAAAGGGCAGAAAATTTACAAATATGAGAGTTACTGAAAAACCCAGAGGATTCCTGAGGAGAAAGTCACTTAGGTTTCATGAGGATTGTTCAAGAGGAGGCTATTATCTGCTCTGCTAGCCAGGACCAAAGATTTTTTCCATGCCTTTACTCTTGTTCAAAAACATATGCAAACCAAAACACAATTATATGACATATTTCAGTTCCACAAACAAGCACAGTAATTTTATTTTGGAACATTAATAGTTTCATTTGTTACTAGACTTATCTAAAGAAATTGCATCATTTTGGGGGGTTTATTTTGTGTTTTTTAACTTCCAGGTACAGTAACCAACTTTTCACCCACTCTTTTTGCACCATCTCCTGTATGAGGTATGAATTTTATTATCACAATTGCATTTTCCTCCTATTAAGTTGCTGAGCTACCCCTCCATCCCCCCCTGCTCTTCAGGTTTTTGGTCCTGTCCTCCAGTTCCCTCTTTTCTCCAGCTACCTTTGGCTGTGGAGCTGGCTACTGCATCCAGACAAATCACTCCCAAATGCACCTCACCAACTCTACACAGCCTGATATCTCCAGCTGCCAAGCACAAAATGTGTATTTGATGATGGCTTAAAGTGCACCATTATTCTGTCTCTGAAGTAAAACAGGGAATGCTAACAGTCTTTCTATTTTATTTTAATGCTGTCTCTGTATATTCAAAAGTCTCATTAAGCAGTGCTGCACTTTTCCTTCTAGAAGGATGCCTGTGCAATGCATTTTCCTAAGGGTGTAACAAAAATATACATGAATCACCTTTATTCATGAGATTATCTCCAGGATGTTCTCTGTATACTGCAGGTTTAGAAAATAATTTCATTTGTGCAGATACATACTCCACCTGGCAAAAAAAGTGTAACATAAAAATGCACTGTTTGTTCACATTATTTTTGTTGCTTTGATTATTTTGGGGTTTTTTGTCTTTTCTACATAGCATTACAGACCTGTGATAAATTTGGGGCAAAAAATTTGGTGATGTATGAAGTGAAGAGACCTTTAAATATTAAGAGAGTGCTTGACATGATGACAAGTCTGAAGAATGGAACAGAAGCTCTCCGGTAAGATGAGGGGAAGAGCTGACACCTCTAAAGGAGACAGAGCTCACTTTACCCTGTGCAAGTTTATAGTCACTGTAGCATCAAAATAAAGCTACTTGGAGGAATAGCTGGGGAAAAACAAATCAAAAAAAGGTTTAATTTACCTTATTCCTCTCATATACATATTATTATTAGATAGATGAGCTTAATGCTCAAGCTTCAGAAAATTTTAAAAGACATTATTTATTGTCAGAGTTTCAAACTAACAGCAAGCCACTCGTTTGTCACTTGTGTGTTAACTCAGCTCCTGCCCCCAAACACAGCTCCAAAAGCTCATTTTGTGTTACTGCTGAGTGATAATTACCTGTTGAACTCTGTCTTTAGGACCAGCAGGTGATAAAGTGCAATCACATTTGTCCAAAAACCTTAAATCTCTTCTTTCATTTCTCAGCACGCCAGATGAAAGTACAGTGGATTTTTACTTTAATTTTAGGGTAACTTTTAATATTTTGTTTTTCAGCTTCTTTATCACTTTAGTGATCCAGATCTGGTTTTGGAAGAAAATTTCTACCCCTAACCACAGACTCCACCTCTCTGATAACTTTCCTGACACTGCAGTTTCTGCTCAATAGTTGTATGGAGTGTTCATATCCAATTCATGAAACTAATTTATAAAAGAGATGAAAATGGATCAGCAAAACAGTCAAACTGACTATTTTTGAATTGTAACATTTCCCAAATTCTCTAAAATAACCTGATGCATTATCTTGCTGCAATAGATACCATGGCTTTTTCCAAAATCTATTCTGTTTTCCTTCAAAATAAATAGCTGTATCTTTTTTTCTCAGTTTCTCCTAAGGTCTGCATATGTTTGAAATCACGCATGACATCTGTCCCTGTGAGCTCTCAAGTCACAAAAGAAATGATCCCTTATTGGCTAAGAATTTTTTTCATGTCCCTCAGTCCTATGCAGAAGTCATGCAGAACACACTGGAAAAGAGGCAGGCTAAAACTTTGCTTCAAAATTTGGTTCAAAATTTGTATATTCCAGTTGCAATATTTTAAAATTACAAATATGAATTCAAAATTCAGGTTTACTGCAGAAATTCAACAACCTCACTACGAAGCCCATTTCTATGTACCTTCCACCCTATCTGATAATATTTAGTTTACATGACAAAACCAGTACATATAAGGGAGGCAATGTTGTATTATTTTTTTCATTAACAACAAATATGATTTGAGAATACAGACAGTGTGAATCAAACTAAACTCCAAAGTATTACAACTTCTGGAAAACAAGAATGCCTGAAGAAGAGAGTGTTTGTACTGATTACATGGAGAAAAAAAACCTTAAAATGTTGTTTACATCTGCACCTCATGAATGAGAACTGCCATCACAGAGCTAGACTGCCAAAGAAAACATGTCAACTCTCTAGCATCCTCACATACTTTGATAAAGTACTCTGGAAAAAAATTGTTCCCATAATGGGGAAATGTGTGAATTTTACTGTGGAGGGATTTGTATGTGGCAGTTTTGAATGAAACTGTTTAATAGACATGGTCAGCAGAAAAGCACAGCTTGAATATCATAATAGCTGTAATTTGAATTTACCTGACACAAAGAGCAGAGGAGAGGGGAGAAGGAGGAGGGAGGGAAAGAAGGAAGGGAGGAAGGAAATAGACTCAAAGAGCAAAAGACTACAAAGGGAAATAAAAACCAGCTTATGTATCCACAACAATCTCATGACTACATTAGAACTAATGGAAGCTTGCCAAGACTGGCACAAAATTAGTAATGTTATCCTTCTTCTCAGTAGTGGTAGCCACCACAAGTAGAAGGTGACGAGAACTGGAAGCCTTCCCAGAATTTAATTTTCTTGGGAAAGCACCCAGTAGACAAATCTATTTAATTCTGAAACATTGGATAACAAAAAAAAAAAAAAATCCCAAGTTTAAATGGCATGTCTGTATAGGTGATTTATTTCTTTAAATAGGGCAAAACAGTGAAAGAAAAAATGGCTTAAGTACCTGAGAACACTCATCAAAGGTCTCAAGAGACAGAGGGGGAAATGGAGCAAATTTGGGTTCAGCATTCTCTTCTCAAACTTGCAGTGCTTTTCCAATTTACAGGTGGATTGCTTAAGCACAGTGAGCACAGCTTATGGCTAAAGGATGCAAATTCTTATTAGAAAGGTGTCAAATGGCTTATTAATAAATGCAATATAATAGAAAAGTCCTTAATATGTGCTAGTAAAAGAAAATCAATTGTATTTGCAAGTCTTAAAAAAGCTCACAGTTTAATTGCAAGATGTAATGCTCCAGAAGGACTCTGCTGGATTTCTTTTACCACTTGGTTCTAATTTTAACAGGTGGAAACGATTTAAATGGAACTTAGCATTAACAAACTCCCCTCTCTATTTATCTTTATATATTTGTGCCTGTGAGGTGCTCAGGAACCCCTTAGTAAGCAACACTGAATGCAAAAGCAAAGTATAAATAGCAAGTAAACAAGTCCCGTTTCTGCTGTGAGCCTGGGCAGGCACGAGGTGACGTGGGCTGCTTGGAAAGCTTTATCCAGAATCCTTTGTAGGTTATATTTGGGGATAAAACACAAGTCAGGAGATGAAGTTCCCCAGCTTTGAATTTTTAATAGCAATGTATTTATAAATAGACAAGTTCTGCATTTTTAAAACAGATCTTTGACTAAAAGCATTAAAAAGAGGAGCTGGAAAAATCTTATTTTCTGAAGAATGAACCCATGGTTTTGTTTTACACAGGTTGTGAAAAACTTTCTTTGACCAGATTTTGATAAAATCATCTCTTCAAGTTCCAAGTTCTGGTCAATTATCCAGGAAAAATATGAGGAAACAGCATCTTCAGTAATCTATAGATGTAAATTCTAAAAGCAAATAAATGTTTTTACAGCAATATGCTACTACTGAAAACACGCCTATAATCCAAAGAAAGAGGACAGGCTATTTTTTCTAAACAAGTATTCATCATCAATTGAAAACTTTTTTCTTTTTCTTGTTTTCCAATCATGGTATAACAATTCCTCCCTAAAATCCTGGTTAAAAAAATCTGACTTTAGATCTCATAAATGGAAATTTTGATTTGAAAAATCACTAGGGAAGCAAATGTTTTGAGGACACTTCTGAACAAAACAACAGCAATATGTTTTATTCTAAAAGAACAACAAGATGTACATTATTATTGATTCTTTGCCCATAGTGGACACCCCCAAATGCATTAAGGGGAACACTGCACAGTTCTAGTTCCCATGGTTACTGAAAAAGACTCTATTTGATAGCACAAATGTTCTTTATGATTTTGTGTTCTTGAAAGTGTTAAGACCGAACAGATTAACTCTTTCTTCCTTCATTTTATGCTTTAATTTTGTAGAATGTCCATTTGGGGCATGTGTGTGGGTGGTGGGTGCCAATAAAATAATTTAGAAAGGTGGAGAGAATAGTCAGTTAAAAAAACTCAACCAGATTAATTGTTTCAATACTGAATTTTAGAAGAGCTGATCTGGTTATTACTTGTCTACCTCAGCATATACTATGTCAAAATCCTAATAGAAGGAAAAGCCAAAAAATATCCTTCTTAAAAAAATACTCCATGACCCAAAAAATGGAAACATGCAAATTAAATGAGAAAAAGTAATTCCATTAACAGTATTTTCCTAGAAAACAGAGAGATCAAAATATTGTAATTTGTAAAGGTGAGATCTGCACCCCAATACAACATGACATATACAGCAATCAAAAGGTTTCATTGGCCTTAATTCAATATTTCTTAATAACCTTGCCATTCATTATATAAGAACAGAAAAGTTTGGGAAAGCCAGAGTAAATCACCTGAGTATTTTACACCTTAAAGAGAAGAACAAAAAACTGACATCAACTGAAAAAATATATGATGGAACTTCCTGGAGTTTTTCTCAAATAAGGCCATTATTAAAGAGGATCTGAAACAATGGAAACTTGAAAATGTCTGATCTCAAGTACTGTCAGGATGACAGCACAAAGTTTTCTGCCAGTCTTGGCAAGCTGAGGACAGAAAAGAAAGAGTAGAGTGGTAAGAATGCAAATGCTGCTATTCTTCTGTATCTGCTGCCATATTGACTTCCCCAAATACCCTTCACAATGCCGAGTTGCTGGACAATACAGAGGTCAGAAAAAATGTATTTCATCCTTCCTTGTATATCTAAATCACTTCCTTAAAATTATAAGGGCTAGAACAAAGCTTACTGCACATAAAAAAAAAGCAAAAAAAACACAAAAAAAAAACCAAAACCACAACCCACTTGAGACACCTCAAAAAAGCTTTAAGAAAAAAATTCCCACCTGAATAAAAAGCAACAACTTTGAGGATCAAATTAGTGCATGTGGGACTTGGGTTTTGTCGTTGTGAGGATAGGGGAGAGGAAGAAATGATAAATCACTCTTAAGCAAAGTAAGAAAGTTTTTGTGCTGACTTCTGCTGGGCAGAGAAAAGTTTTCAATTTAATTCTTTCTAATCACTTGCCTTAGTTAATACTGTTTCCTGACCCTTTACCACCAAGAATTGGAAAAAACAAGTCCTCTTGCTGCCAGTGAGTAAAAAGCACTGTGCCCAGCAGAATACCAATTCAGCCTGCAAAGCTGCTCCCATTCCAGCTTGTCTCCTTTTTTCTGTAGTACATCATTAATGAAGACTACAGAAAAGCTCAGTAATTTGTTTTTTGTGTTAACCTCTTCAGCTCACAACCACACAGCAAGATAGGCTGCAGCACTACCAGAATGCTGGCATCAAAATTACCCCTTCCCTTCATGTCTGCTCATTTTGACAAAATAATGACCTGCAGACAACCAATAAAGGGTATATGTATTTTTTTTTCCAAATAATTGATTATTGAATTCACTCTTGTTACAGTTTACAGGGAGTTCATACATTTAAAGAAAATGTTTTCAACAAAAGCTTCCCACAGCTGGACCCTCTGTGTAGCATTGTAACAATCTGAATTCTGGGGTTAGACTACAAAGACTGATTCATCTGCTTTGTTGGAGACAGCAATTCTAAATTCACTGTATTCACTGCCTTAAATTCACTTCTCCATAATGGTTAAAAATAATGTTTATTAATTACCCAGGCAAAACTTACACATATTTCCTGAGTTTTGAAGGAGTTGATAAAGACTTCCTCCTGCTTAACACATGTTAAACTTTATGTTTACTTTTCAATTTACCTAATAAATCATCCTCCAAATTCCAGCCTAATTATGGATTGCCTTTGAAAAGCAGAAGCTGAAACAGTGATAGCATTCCTTTATATTCCTGAAATAATAGAGAGCATTCCAGAGAGTGCTCTCAACATTTACCTTTTTTCCTTTCTTTTTTCCCCACTTTAAGTTGAAAAGTTGTTCTGGTTGATTTCTTTTTGAGCTGAATTCTTTCAGGCTCCTCCATCAAGCAGTGTTGGTGTCTGGAGAACTCTGAAGCCTGAGCTGGGAACTGACCTGCATCAAATCTATCAGCTCCTCCAAGACCTGTCAAATCATCAGCAAGCCCTCCCTTGTCACAGCTGGCAGAGCTGGGGGGCAATATTTCCTTCCCATCATTTTCATGGCCTTCCTGCAGCCTGAGGAAGGAGGGAAATGGACTTCACTGGCCTGGCAGTCTGAGATGCTCTTTTTTTTGGAAATTGAACTTCAGCAACAAGAGGATTTTCTGGTGTCAGCCCCAGGGGTTGTGGGGTGTCATACGTGTGAGGATAAACTCTGAAAAGGCTGCTGGTATGAAGGAGACATAAAAACTCTAAAAATTAGATCATGGAACTGCTACCAGGCTAACAATCACCTTGGTCCAGAGGGAAAAAAAACCCCACAAACACCATAGAAACTTTATGAGAAACTTCTCTCCACCCTTCCACAGACACGTGGAACAGATAGGAGATTTGCCCCTCAATTCTAAATTATGTTTCTTCTTGTGGCAATTCCCTCAGTTCTGAATACAATCTTCTTTGTAAACAACAATAATGTTCAGGAAGAGCACCTTTCAAGCCTAATTCCTATGGAATCATTGCTATGGGATGCTCCAAATAATTTTTCAGAGCACAATTGTGACAACACGTTATGGGGACCCGAGGAACTGAAACCAGGACAAAGTCACTCAGTTTGTGACTACAGATCCTGGCACCAGTGTCTCTCCAAGCCAAAGTGACAGAGGAATTATTGATACTTCCTGTTGATGTTAAGGGTACATTAGTTTAAAATAAGTTAATAATCAAAAGTAACAGCTTATGAAAATAAAGTACAAGGCTAAAAAATGGCCTTGTTGTTTAGCCCTAAAGCCAGAAAGATCTGAAGAGAGACACAGAAAAGAAAGGTTTACATAGGTTTGCTTATCATTTCTTTTCCAGAAAGAAAGATTAATAGCTTTTGTTAGTGCTAAAACATTAAAATGGAAGGCATATAGGCAAATTAAAGATACATAAAGAACCTTTTTCTCTCTTCTGTTAAAGGCATAAATGGTATCATTAAAAAAAAAAGAAAAAAGAAAAAAAAAGGAGCAGGGCACATTTTTGTAGGGCTTTATGTAGATATGTACAGTCTTGCATACTCGTGTTCATGGGCTATTTGCACTGGATTGAATAAAGATGCCAAGCAGAGATAGAATATTCATTTTTGTAATATGAATCATCAAGGGATGAACAGTCTCTGGCACTCCCTTGGGTTTACACTCTTTGCTGGTTGTCTGTCTCAGAGGCTTCCTGAGATTGATGCTCAGACAATCTCCAGCTCCCTACATACTTCTCCAGGCTTGCATGGGAACCTTCAGAATCATATCAGAAGGTGTCAGAAATTCAGTTTATTCTCCTCATTTTTTTTCATTCTACATGAGGAAACTATTGTGCTCGTTACTCACATACTGTCCAAAAGCAGAATTGATCATTTGTCAGAAAATCAGGATGAGAGGATCTCATGGCTGAGCTGTAGCAGGGGAAGTTTAGCTTGGACACTAGGATGAATTTCCTCACAGAAAAGGTGATCAGACATTGGAATGGGCTGCCCAGGGAGGTGTTGGAGTCACTGTCCCAGGGGTGTTTAAGGGAAGACTGGACATGGCACTCAGTGCCTTGGTTTTGTTGACACAGGGTGTTTAGCCATGGGTGGGACTCTATGATCTCAGAGCTTTATCTCCAGCCTAATTGATTCTGTGATGTTGTCTGATGCAATCTATAAAGTATTCCAGCAGAGGAAATAAAGTAAGACCAAGCCAACCCCAAATAAAAAAAGGTGTCTCCAAGAGACATTTGAAAATTAAAGCTCCTGGGCCTGATTACTAACAGGAGTGAAGGCTTTTGTAGGAAAATCTTTAGAGTCCAATATGTTTCTGGAATCTTCCTGCTCAGGCAGGAAAGAGACAGGTGGATAAAAACCACTACACATAAGGCAATCCAAAAACATTTTCTGCAGAAACGTTACACTTGAAGTTAAAACAGAAAATAAAAACATTTTGTAAAGGAATGGTAAGCGGGGCAAAGCAGTAATTAAAGAATGAAAAAATATACCATTCTATTCTTTTTTCCTGTTCACTGTTATAATTACTCTCTACAGACAGTTAGTTAATTAACTTCCCTTGTTATCTGACTGCACATAATGAATGAAGAATCAACAAAATAGAGGCTACCAGGATAGACAGAGGAGGCACAATTCCTGTTGCTCATGCACACACAGGCTGCTTCTCACATTTGCACCTAAACACAAAAACCAATTTGACACAAATACACACATTTCTTTATGACCAAGGAAGCAAAAGTACTACCTGGTTTATCTTAAAACAAATTAGAAAATATATAATGCATTTACGGAAAAGCATTGCTTAAACCCAGTAAGACTTTAGTCTTATTTCTTTCTTCTGAAAATAATAAAATAATAGGGGAGGACACAGTAAGTTCTGACTAAATATGAAAACTTAAAACTATTGTAAGAAGAAATGTCAGCCTTCCAGTGAGTGCTATTTCATCAATATTTCAATATAATATAAAGGGAAAAGAATATTTTAATTTTACATGAGAAACAAATGACAGTTATTGGAAGTACAACAATACCTTTAGAAGAAAATGTTTTTGGGGAACAAAAGTGCCAGGTTTCATATGAATTATGCTGCTTTGAGGAACTGAAAAACACATTTAGAATATATTACCTGTGGAGGGGAGCTAACATATGACCAAACCAAGTTCTGAGAAAGGAACAGATTGTAGTAGAACCTCTTTTGTAGGAGAGAGACAGCACCCAATATTTAAAATATGACTACTTCCAAAATGTTTGTCCAGACCCAATTACATTCCATCAGGCAGCTATAATTACTGTACCTCCCTGATTTTTATCTGGTGAGAAAGTGCTCTGACAGTCAGCTATCTATTTTTTTACTTTATTTTTTTTACTCTTGCTCCACTACAGCTAAGGCAGATGGTGTATCACTTCCCATGTAAATAGACACTTCTCATGTGTCTAAACTGCCAGGAAACTTTATGATGCTTTCTAGGACATGAAAAGTATTAGTGATAGAAAATTACCTCCTGTTTGAAAGTGTAACAGTTTGGTTTTCACACTGCCCATTAATGAATGAACAACACCATTTAGGCAGCATCAGAATCGCCTCCAAAACTCCAATTTTATTAAGTGGACTATGATTTTTTCAGAAGCTGTATCTTCACAGAGATATTGAAGAACTGCTGTGTGAGAGCAGAAGAACACCTCTTGAGGCTTTTTTTTTTTTTTTTCCTTTTTTTCTTTTTTGCAAATGAGTAATTCCCATCACAGGGAGAACCATTATCATCAACTCATTCAGGTTTGATACCATGCTTGTTGTGCCTCCTGTCCTGATAGCATAGTTTCAGCTGTGTGTTTTCTTTTATCAAAACAGCTTCCTCTATAGTCCTGGTTTCTAAGACATCTAAAGACTTCCAAAGCTTTTTCAACTCTAAGACTATAAGAAAGTGAAAGTTAGCACACATTTTAAAAGCCAAATGTGTTAAAAACCACACAAATTACTATTTAATATTCTGGAAATTAAATTGCAGAGATTACACAAAGGGTTACTCCTCATCCAATGACTTGTAACAGTAAATTTTTTATAATGAAAACTAGTAATAACAACAGGGAACCAGACTCCAGTTGTTGAGCTATGCTGGGAGTGTGGTTCTGCTGCTCAAACTCAATGTCCTCTGCCATAAAACAGCCCCAGGGTATCTTGCCCAGACAGTCTCAAGGCTCACAAAGATGTTGTGTCATGTTGATCCACTCCAGGCACACCTCTTGGCAACATTAAAGCATCTCATGTGGCATTAGATGCCTTATTTTAAGCAACTGAAAAATCCTTAAATGAAAGCTGCCAACAGAAAATTTTGATTTTTTTTTTTCTTTTTGTTTTTAATTGAGAGAATATTTAAACACTTACCATATACTCCCCTCAAAAATGTGTTGTCATTATTTTGTCTTTAAGCATTTTGTCTGTAATTTTCCTCCCTGAATAAAAAAGGTTCGTTTTTTACTTTGGCCAACCACATCATTTTAATTGTGAATATATTTTACAGGGTGGAAAATCTTTTTAGAAGACTCTTGCAGTTACAAATAATTTGTTGTCAAAGCAGGCCTTGTGCTTGATGCAATTCTTTATACACTATTTCCTCTTTCTTAAATTGGAGATTAGATGAGGATTTTTCTGTTTTCAAACATTGGTCAAACAACAGAACACACTGGCAGGAAAATATTCATCTCAGGTTAAATTTAATCTAGTAATAAGTGCACAGATTCTTTATAACAAAAAAAAAAAAAAAAATCGACAGAAGCAGGAGCAGAGGTGAAATGATGCCTTTCTTGCCAAGCATAAAAAGAGAACCAAAGGACATTGTAAATCTAATAAATTCTTCAAAGTGCCAGATCTTATCCAAATCAAGAAAGCAGCAAAAGGGAATTGCTTGCCTCTTCAGCAAGGATTTATTTCTCACTTGACTTGGTCAAAATACAGACAGGGAAGAGAGCAAGATCCTGAACAGATAGACATCCTTAGAGCTCCACTAAAGTCAAAAGAATAAACAGATTTCACAGCACCTGCAGATTAGCCCCCAAGAGATCAGAACTTAACAGGGTTTTTTTTCCATCCCTGAACAACCTCACCACGCAGAACCTTTACAATCTGCTCATAAAACAGATGGTGTGATACGGTGCCACATGAAGCACGGGTTCAAAAGAACAACTCCTTCCTTGCAGAAGGCTGATTGCTCCCCCATTCCTGAAACAATTGCACTGAGACAAACCAATAATCAGAAAACTTCTTTTGCTTTCGGGGTGCTGCCTCTCCAGTCGGGAACTTTACAGCTTTTTGAGAAGACAAAAAATGCAAATTCTCCAAAAAGATTGCACTGTAAACGTGTGGGGTTTTTTTTGTTTTTTTTTTTAATCTTGTATGCAGGGCTACACAAACAAAATCACTGAATAAAGGCTGGCTTGTATTGGGATGGAATAACTTCCATCACAAAAACTAATCCTTTGTTCACAGGGAAATTTGCAAGGAGTCTGAGGCTGAACAGCTGTACCATAAATTCCCACTGAAGATAGGAGTGTGCTGATAAAGCACATAAACCTATCCTGATTCACTACATCATTTACAATGGGAAAGATCCATGAGCCACAAAATTACTCTAATTTTAGTATGGCTGCTGCATAAAATTATCATAAAAGAAATTCTGAAAGTAGGTACAGATTTTTTTGTAGGTACTTGTTTTTGCCTTTTTTTTTCCAAATAGATTTTTTTTTCTTAATTATTTTCTTCTTCTGTAGCTTTCTTTTCTCTTCTGTAATTAGTAAATTCTCAGGGAAGCATATTTTCACCTGGATGTCCTAAACTGAGGCCAGCCTCACCAATCCCACAGTGCTTGTAGACAGAGGCAGGGGCTGCCAAAGAAAGCCAAAGATAAACTAATGAGCTCAGTAAGAGAAGGATTTCCTCAAATACAATTTTCCCCCCTTTCCCAGTCATGAGTTGCTGAGGGTCTAATTCCCTCTGAACCCAAATACAGAGACACCAATAAGTTAAGAGAGTTGTTGGTTTATTTCTGTACTGAAAGTAAACCCAGGTGAGCAGATTGCTGGTGGTGTAGGGTCCATTTTTTGTTGATTTGTTCTCTGTGGTTTTGTTTGTTTGCTTATTTTAATTCATTGACAAATATTGATTTGAAATGAAGTTTTCATCTTTCTCATTTACATGGTGTTTACAATAAAAAGAGTTGTCAACTGCTGATCATGCACAAGTGAAAAAGTTATATAATTAATTTCCATAGATAGAACACATTCAAATGAAAACATATAAAGAAATAAGATTATACTTCAGATTTTACAGAATTTTCCTTCCTAATGTAATTAAAAACAAACCAACTGAACAAAAAAACCTTAATGTAAAAAGAACTATTATGTAGTCTGGTTAAGAGATTATTACTGCTCCTGATTCAAACTCTACAATTTAAATAGAGGGTGTATTTATATTTTATAATCCTTTAGTCTTTAGAAACAAAGAGAATCCAAAAAAGATATTTTGCCTTTTGGTGTTTATACTGTTTATGGAGAAATAGCAACACCTTAAAAGCTACAAGAAAATTACATTTCGTCCCATATTTCCCAAATACGACCATGTTTATCAGGTTGTGGGAGAGCAAGGTATGATTTTTGTCATTAGTTTACCTTCTGTCTCTAAAAACCAAATAAAAAAATTCTTAAGGCTGAGGATACATTTTCAAATGTCAAAAAAAACCCCTCCAAACCAGCCACACAAGCTGGTCAAAAGACAAACGATTTCTCGAATAGACAAAATACACAAAATGCTGGGCACTTCTTCTTTGCTACTCAAGCACATGCTGTTCCCTGGCCCTACACCCACTTCACCTCAGTTCACCAAGATAAAGCACAATGCAATGCCTTTGAAGAAAAATGTGAAAACATGCCCTAGGATAATGGGGACTACCCATGCCTTTTCTTTTTTTTTTCCTTCCCCATTTTGATTACTTTCTATGAAAAAGTAGTTCCCGTGAATAAAAGAACCACAGACAGAACCACTTTGGTATCTGTGGTACCTTTTGTACATATTTTAGAGAGTGCACATTAAGGATTTCCACAGGCCAAAGTGGATACTCTGTTCTGTTTTGTTCAACTGTGGACAGCCCAGCCCTGTGCACAGCATTGCACCAATCTCAACGTGATGCTGCTGGACTCAATAATTCACTTTAAATGTGCCCAGGACTGACAAAATGACTCCTCTATACAAGCTGTGCTGTTGTATTCTGGAAAAAAATTCCACTGCTGTGCTGCTGTGTCCCCTCCACAGACAGGAGGTCAGAGGATGACAGGGCAGGCTGCTGGGATGGCAGCATCACTCAGAGCTCCTCAGAGTGCCCAGTAATTCACTCAGGGGCAGAAAACTCTCCTGAAAGGGCTGAGGGGATCTAACCCAGCAGGCAGCTCAACACCTCACGCTCATTACCAGGGCACAGCAGTTTATTTAAACTGCTAACACAAAATAAAGAGGGATTTCCAGCTGAAAATGGGAAAAGGAAGAGCAAATTATAATCTTCTGCTGTCTGGACATAATTGCATCCAAGTAATCAAACCCGTGTCACTAGGATAAAATGAAAAACCCAAATATAATTATTAAAAGAAAAAAAAAAAAGAAAAACCAACAAAACAAAAAAAGTACTCTGAAACTTGGATGAGTGCTTGATGTTTTAAATTATTTTCTACCATGACCCAACAACATATTTAATAATCCTAATTCACAATTATATAAAAGGAAGCTAAGTGTTTGCTAGAACCTATTAACTGAAAAATTGTATTGAAAGTGTTCAACCAATATAAGAGAACAAATAAAAATAATTTGCATTTACTGTCTAGATTTATTGGAAAGGAAAAGGCAAAAAATAGAGAAATTATCTAGAAGTCTCTAGCTCAAGTAAGATGGTTTCCTATCATCCTCTGCTGATGCAGGATCAATGCACAATTAACACAGGTCACATATTATTCATACTTACATGAAAGTATAGAGGTAACAAAGACGTTTAAAAAAAAAAATGCATGATTTTGTATTTATTAAGATTGATAATGAATTAGGAGTTACTTTAGAGGAACTGAGTTGTTTCCAATGCTTCCTCTTAAAGCAAATCACATATAAAAGCAATATTGACAAACAGCACAAGGATGCAGACTACAGAGAATGAGAATAAATTACCAAATCAATATGAAGTATCAAGTAAGTTTAGTATTAATAAGGATAAGGAACTAAAATAGGCAGTGCCACTTATACCAATATTCATTACCTTAAAATACATAGTCTTTATCTGAGATTATAACAATGCTGAAACTATGCCCCCTAACACATCTTTCTCTGCTGCAATGCATTTTGTAGCATGGACACTTTTTACAGGTTGAATTCTTCTCTTTGCCTGAGTACAACATCCATTTGAAACCCATTTGCAACTCCCTTCACTGGTGGTGGAACACTGTTCCCAAAGATCACCCCTCAAGGGATTCAGCTTGAGTGTTTCACCAAAGAGAGAGTGACAAAGAGATTTCTGATCAGAGCTACTGGCAGAGGCAAGGACACCCAGTGCTGTTACTCCAAAGCCATTTTTAGGTGAACTGAGCCCTAACAACCACCTCTGGTGAGATACCAGGCTCAAAATGAAGTCACAATTTGCTCTGACATTGCCTCCCTGCCACAGCCTGGCCCTTCACTTTATGCATTTAATAAAAGTATCATTTTATGCCAGAGCTCAGCATTTCATTGAGAAAAATGTGCTTGTGTGACCAAATAAGCACAAAATGTGGAGCACAGCCTTGCACAACTCAATCATAAAGATGAAATCCAAAGGTGTGAGGTTTGACATGTTTTCCCTTCCCAAAGATGGGCAAAAAAGTAACAGTGGTCAAATTATTAATTTTTGTACCTGAAAGACCTCATGACCTTTATAACAAGTTCCTTTTACAAGAGAAAATATGTAAAGATGAGTTTGATTGCTATGGCATTAACTTAGGATTTTATTTCTGGGTGAAACCTTTGCTTTCTTTGGGCAGAATTGTCAAAGGAGCAGATGCAGGATGCTTCTTTTGGGGAGCACAGCTGGAAATCAAGAAAATCAAACTGATCTACACTTTTCCTTTTATTTATTTATTGATGTAGAATTAGCTTCCCTTTTTATGATCCTCATCCATAATGGTTAAAGAAATAATTCTCTCTTTTCAATCACTCCTCATCAGAGCCAACATTTAATAATTCATTTATACTTCAGGAAACATGTTGAGACTGTTAATTAGTTAAGAGATGGGTTTCATGCATAATAATTTGCAGATGTGTTATAAATTCCCACTCCTAAAACCATCATATGCTCTAGCAGTTTCCATGTAAATAGAATTAAATTAAATACAGACTAAAACAAGGTATTTTCTTTTTCTGACAAGATTTCAAATCAGTTTAGTTGACATTGCCTAGAAAGACTTTCTAAGACAAATGGACATATTTAAAAGCATATTGGGACTATAAAAAGGAGGATTTGTTCCAAATATAATAATTTTAAATGACATTTCTAGTTATCATGTAGCACTAAAATGAAGCTACGTCAGTTATATTAAATTATTTCACTTAAATTACTTTGTTTAAAAAAAGTGATGATAACGGAGATTTGGAAAGTTATTACAAATAAAAGATGACATTACCATTTTTCTTTGGACTGGTGTCTTTTCCCTCTGTAATTATTTTATTCCTGAGTGGACCTCATCACACTGCACTGAATACCTGAATCACTTTCAGAGTGCACTTCCCAAATGTTCATAGCCTGCCTCTTCCCATGACCAAACCCTTTGGGGACTGAAAGCTGCAAACACATTTTGTTCTCATGCATGCCTGTTTAGAGAAAGAACCACCTTTTTCTCCCTTTTCAATAATTTTATACTCCCATAGCCTTGCACTCTGTGTTTTAACATTAAGCCTTTTCTCCTGTCAAATACCCACGCACCGTTTCAAAATGCATTTTCATGTAGAGCAGCTGTTTTAACAACTGCCAGAAAGATGGATCTGAAGCAGTGTGACTGTCTTGCCTTTTAAAAATATTTGAGCTTCTCTCTAAGTATTTACACCATGATTATAATGCATTTGGAATGAACACGCTTTCCAAATATTTTTCTCCTTATCTTTAATTTGTTTTCTGCATTGATAGGCACGATCAATAATTCATCAATTTGTGAATTCGTAAGTATGCCTCTTGCAATGTATTCTTTTCAAAATTTTATTTTTCTGACATAATGAAATGAATTTCTATCACATTAAATAGTGTATCTGAAAGCTCTCCTGCTCTCAGTTTCAAAGCACCATCTGTGTCTCAGGGTCTCTTCAAATGAGCTGCTAGGACTACACTTCCAAGAAAGACCAGAAGAGATTACCGCTCAAAACAGAATTTTAAAGCTATTTTCTTAAAACTGGCACGTCAGAAAGAATTTTGGTCAGCTAAGTGGAAGTTGTGAACAGCGGCACAGGAAATGCTTTGCAGGAATAATCAAATTCCATAAACCAGGCATTACCTTCCTTTGACTTCAATGGATCCTGGGCTGACACCCCCCCATTCCTGGTGAGGTTTAAGGGCTGTTGGGACTTTAGACATAAACTGTTGGTCAAGTGTGGGCTCAGTTTAGCCCAGGAACCTACTCTGAACTTTGTGACCCAGCAGGAGAATCCTCTGTGTTCCTTTTTTATTCCTTACCCTTTATTATCCCTTTCTCTCCCATCTTACCCACTTGTAATCAACACTGATTGCTTTGGGTTGATTTTGTTTTGGTTGCAGATTGAGTGATTTAGGATTTTTTGTTGGTTTGTTTTCCTGCACACAGAGGAGGAAGCTGAAGGTGATGAGTTCCTTGGGATCAGAGAAATGGAAGAAGGAATCATGGTGAGAGGGGAGGGTGGGCAGCACAGCAGTAGTAAGAAGGTTAATAACTCTGCCTCACTTAAAAAATTCCCTCTTGTAATGGAATAATGCTTCATCCCCACCAGCTGAGGGGGTCAAATTAAACTGTGACATAAATCATGCTAATTATCATATACCCTTTGATACAAAGGAAGACATCATATCTTTTCTGAATGGGGGATATGCTACTGTCATGAGGAGTCACAGAGGGAGCAGCAGGACTCCAGAGAACAAGAGTTGTATGACTCTAAGGAATCTGGTAGGATCTAGCTTTATATACTCACAGAAACTTTGATTCCACACTTCATTTAAACTTCCCTGTGTTACACAATGATGGGAATTAAAAGGAGAGAACTTTGAAATAAGTAACCAAGTGTCTATATTCATCTTAATTGAATGTTGTTAACTCACAGCACTGGGGCAATTGAAGACACTGGGGTGTGAACTTAAGCTTTAATGTTATTTTTCTAAACTCTCTCCCATTTAGAAATCTTTAGAGAACAATTTTTTTTTGTCTCATTTCTTCTGTTTAGCTCAATGCTCCCCCCCACCACTGATGAAGACAGTCCAGTGATTTGGTCTCGTGCCTTTGGAAAAAGTTAAAGGAATATAATATTAATGCTGTCAGTATTGCCAAGAAAACATTCTCTTAAACACACCCCTGAGACACAGTGGAGATTGTGCACTTGAGAGGAGCCTGCTCAACAGCACTGCTCTAATTCCAGAAGGATGCTGGTAACTTCTGCTCCCAGTCACCAATCAAGTGGTGATGTCCCCGTGATTAAGCAGCAGGGAAAGAAACCACAGCCTGACTCAGAACTTGAATTCAATTCTGATGTTCCAAGCTCCAAATAACCTTTGCATTCCTGTTGGGAGGTTCTGGGTGAGATAAAGAGAAAGCACTCTGCAGTGGTTTTACAAATGTCTGAACTCATAAAACTGCAGAGTCTTTCTGAACATCCATAGATCATGTGAATTAGACTTAAGGAGAAAAAGGAGGATGGATAGCAAAGTCAGATTCAATTCATTTAAGACTTGTGCACTGTTTTGCTTTTCAAAGAGGCAGAGAAACAAGAAATCATGGAACAGCCTGCCTGCTTTTAAGGTTCAGCATTGTTGTGATCCAATTCTGCATACATACCTAGCAATAACTGTTCTTATTTTTACAGGGCCTAAAAATGTACTCAACAGTCGTGCTTTACATGATGAGCCAGGCCTTGAGAAATCACATTCTGTGCTGAGCAGCTGTCACGAAACAAAGCTTCCCCTTGGTTCTTGAGATACTCGTTCCCACAGCCAATCTTGGCAAAGTTTTCTTCTCTGCCTCAGCACCAGAGTACTACAATTTATTCTACATGTTGAATCTCTGCTCCTGACTCCCTTAAATCACACAATCAGTCAGAGGTGACCCCCTGTCCTGAAAGAATTCCACTTATTGTAGCTCAGAATTTTGACTATATCAAAGTCTGCATACTCCTCACAAGACTTGGAATTACAAAAGCCTTTCCTGCCTTTTTTTCTTTTTTTTTTTAATCCTAGTGGTTGATGAATTTTAAGTTGTTAACATAGAAACCACTGGATAAATACACAGGTAATTAATGTAGAACAGAATTACTGGATTATTCTACAAAGAAGAAATGGGATATTTAAAATTGTTACACACTTCTAAAACTGAATCCATGAATCTCCAGGTCATTTACAAGATACCATGATTTTATAAACATGACAACCTCTTTTTGTTCTGTGAAAATTCACACAACATCTGTTGTGTACGTTTGTTACAACTGAGTAACTTGCTGAAATATTCTCTATTTTCCTGCAGTGAATTAGGATGGGAGGGACTGTGTTGTGTTGTAACCATCAACGTGAAAAAAAATATTTAAAAAAATGTTTACAGGTGATGTTCTTGAGATGAATTGCTGACAAACAGCCTGAAGCAGTACTAGAGCTGGAATTCAGCTGCCTGAACTGAAGGCATCAGCCTCCCTTGGCTGTGCCCACACCAGCCTGGGATTTGCCCTGTGCTGCCCATGATAAAAGGACTGTTGGGAGCTCTTAACCCTTCCAAAGAAGCAGCCACAGGTCAGGTCATACTGCAAGGAAAGGTTCAGTAGCCTCTGTTCAAACCAGAAACACTCCCCCCAAAAAACAGAACTAAAATCAGATTCTAAAAACAAATAGACCTTGATGCCCTTACTATCTCCCTCTCCAAAATGTCATTTGTAAATGTCTAGAAATTTCCCTCTCACTGGAAAGAAAAAACATTTCTCTTAGTTTTGTTGAGTTCTTTTGACTGTCTTGCATAATTCCATAATGATAAAACTCTAGACTTTCATTTTACCTTTATACTTTTATCAGAACTGTTAAAAGCCTCTCCACTGATATTGAAAACAGGATTCTTGTAAACTCTATTATATAGAAAGATAATAGATACGGAAATTGTAGCAGCATTATGAATACTGAAATATAACAATTTTATGAATGTAGTCTGTGAGATAACTATGTGACTATGATGAGGCACCAACACTTTTGGTTTAAATATGTTATGCTAAAACAGTTGGGATGCTCACCATATGCCTATAACTCTTAAAAAGAATGCAATCTGCTCAGGAAGACACTGCCACCTCTTTCCAGAAAACAACTGACAAGCACAGATTTGAAAGCCAACATCATTTTTCTTGGCTATGCATTAAACCAGTGAGATTTTTGTTAGATTAAAAGCATAAGGATGGAGAAACCTTCAAGTACACAAATCCTTGTGAAGAAAGGAGAGTTACCTTTCAAGGGCATTTTTGTCAACTTTGAGAAAGAAGAGCTGACCTAGGAAAACAATGAAGAAAAGCTTGTAAAAAGTTAATGAGACAAGAAGTGTCTCTTAATTTTAGTTATATTAGATGTCCAACTACCCCTATAGCCCTGTATTTCAATTTCTCCAGTTTCTTTATGCAGAACAGGTCATTGTCTAGGTGTTGGTGTTTGTACAGACTGATTTAGGTTTCCTTGTTTTTTCAAGATATGTTTTCTCCAAAAATAATATGTCCTCCTAATACAGGGTTAAGTCTTTAAAAGAGTTTTTAAGTTAACACAATCCTTCAGAAAGAAGCAGTCTCAAAGCAAAATTAGACTTTTCAAATACATTTTGCATAGTTCCTAAGGACTTACAGACCCCAAGCACAGCAGGACAGGGAGAGGCAGACTGATTTTACTGTGAGAAATGGGTATTTTACAGACATCTGAAATTGGGAGGACTCTAACAAGGACCACAGCAGTTAGGGAGGAAAAGGTTATGGATCAAAGGCACACAACTTCCTATTGCTTCAGAAATGTCACCTGGAGCTCTGCAACTGATGGGGTACAAGATCTCATCCTGTTCCAAATGTAAACTCATTTAATTCAACACTTAGAGCGAGCAGAAACAAAAGCACAGCCACTACAATGGGCATTTGGTACTTTGTAAAATTGTGGAAATTCTCATTTGCTGAGTCTTGCTGAAGCAGCACTTATCCCAGGAACAATGAGAGATGATACCACTCTTGAATACAAGTAGATTTTCATATAAATAATGGCTGTCAGCTCCGAGTTAATCACGCTTTTTGCTGAGATCACCATTGTCTAAAAACAATGCATAATAACATTAAACTAGATGAATTGGTTTTTCAAAAATAATCAAGCACACTTCCTTTACACTTAGCCTTCATATGATGAAGGTCTTTTCACTTCAAAGACTGGTATGCTTAACATAGCCTCTTTTATTTCTTTATTTAATTTATTTTACATTTTTAATGCTGAATGTGGCAGAGTATATCATCTTTATTACTGAATGATTAAATAAGCAACTCACTATTGCTCACAGTGCAAAACTGGAAACCATTATAAGATATCAACAAGTAATGGAGGGTGGGAGTGAATCCTCCTTGTACACAATGTGGAGCCAAACCCTGCCAGTCTTTGTCATTCACACAGCTCTGGGTGACAAACAACAGGCACAGATTGCAAAGGAGAATTGACCTAAGGTCATGGCATAAAAACTGCTCCAAGACTAACAGGGCAGGCAAATGCTCTCCACCTCAGGAAGATCCTAAAGTGCAGCACCCCAGGAATCTGAGCTTGCAAACAGATGCCAGTTCGACTGTTTTCCCCTGGTATTTCCTAAGCATCCTCTACATTTAGCTGAGATTTCACCATAGCAGGTGTATGTAGGATCCTGCACATTTGGGAGGTGAGGGGGAAGGCTCAGCAGCCTCTTTGGCTGGCAATATGTAATACCTGCATGCACTTGTTTTTCACTTAGAAGCTGTGACATTTTTCTCTCCTCAAGAGAAAACTTTTAAGTGTGAGGCTCCCTTCAACAGTTATTTTTAAATTCAGAGGGACTGCTAATATTTTTTTTCTTATGGTTTTAACTGTTTTGGTTAGTCTTCAGACATGCATTCCAGAAAACAGACAGCAATAGGTACCATAGATCCATAAATATTATTCAAGATTAAATGATCTGAATCTAATTGAGAAAAAATACACACTCAAGTAAAATACAGTATAGACAGCTAATAGATCATAATGAAAAACTTGGACACTATTTAGGCTTCAAATTAATGAACTAACATCAGAGAATTATGGCTGTTAGCTTCACCCAACATATATCATGACCCTTCTATTAGGGAAAAAAGAAAAAAGCAAGTCTGGATTTGTTTTAACCTCCTCACACCCCAAATTCTAATTATATGAGAGATGCATTCTGCTTCAAATATGAAATCACAATCAAAAAAGTGTTCACAAACAATAAAATACAGGAAAAAAATAAAAATTGCCACAAAGTGAAAAAAAAAAACAAACCAACAACTGTGTCTAATATGATCATGATAAACTCTTCTCCCACCAATTAGCAAATAAACAGCAGTTTCATTCATGAGTTTGTAAGATTTTTTTTGACAGCCTAATCTCATTAAATTCTATTCACCATTTTATTTTCACTAAGAATCCCAAAATGTACTCAGATGCCTGAAATGTTAACTGTCTTTAAAATATTCATTTCTGCCACATACACCAAAGCTTTCTAACATGAAAGGACCAGCCTATGAACTCTAGAGAACCAGTAAAGCTCTTAGCTGTACCAATACAAAATAGAATATATTGAAAGACATTACTAGATGGTTTTTAGAGGGTTTTTTTTTTTTGGTCATCAAGAAACTTGAGGAAACAGCTCCAAAATGTCATTCCATTAAGCAAACAGGAATCTACATCCATATGTTTGTACTCTATACAAAGTCTTACCAAACATTAGAAGAGCACAGTACAATATTGGCTTTCCATATAAACACACAACTAGCAAAACAAAACAAACAAACCCAAAACACTAAAAACCCAAGCAAACAAACCCAAAACACCACACAGCAAAAAGAAAAACCTCAAACAAGGTCCATTTATCCTTAGAACTAATTACTGCATTCTTCACTTCGACATTAAATAGAAAAACTTTCAATATGAGATTTTGAAATTTTGTATGAGTTTTGTTGTTTTGTTTTCCCCCCACAGGCATCAATTTAATTGAGGAATTAAATCTAGAAGTGAGGAAAAAAATAATAATCACTTATGAGCACAGTCAGACAGTGAAGCAGTTTACCCAAAACCTTCAGCCTGAGATTTTCAAGTCCAGACTGAAGAAACCCCTGAGCAGCTTGGTCTGACCTCATAACCAACCCTGCCTGAACAGGAGATTTAACTGGAAACTTCCTGGGGTCTCCCCCATCCAACTGATATTATTCTATAATCCAGCATTAAAGTGATTAGTTGGATAAAACATCAAATAATGTATTGGTATCAGCTTCTGAAGAACTGTGTGTTACTAAAAAATTATTTCATTTTCAAAACACAAATCAACAAGTCAGCTTTGGTTGTATATATATATATGTCAATTATAGATATTCCCAAAACAATCTCATGCCTAAAAGGAGTTTATATTCCATGCAGACCAGAGGATTAGAGTAATTTATAACTCTTCATCTTACACCCAACTCTGCAGTCCCTTCTCTTCAAGTGGTTCATATGATTCTGAAATCTTTTTGTTCCTTACCATGACAAAGTCAAATACATGACATAACAAAATTAAATATAGCTATACCTTGAAGTACTTAATTTAACGTGTGCTACCACAAAACCTCCCCTAAATGCTAACTTTTAGCAAATTAAGAAGTATTTCATTTTGAAGCAGATTTCTCAGCAGAAATCAGCATCCACAACTGGCTGGAGCTACTCATATCTGCCATTCAAAGATGACAGGAATAAAACCCAGAGCTCAGGCTTATTCTTTGATCACAATGTTGCTGACTGGCAGTTTTATACAATCATTTTAAACAAAAGTTATTTACATCAAAAAGCAGCTGTGTTTGGGCAATGACAGGTTCAAAAAGATGCAGAGGGAAAAAGAAAAGAATCCCACTGAAGAACTCTTTCTAATTGGCATTCTGCTAATCCTGGGTACAAAGGAAATTGTTTACTTAACAGAAAAAGTTCATCATTGTTCCAAGAGTATCCTGGGGAGAATTAGCAGAAAAAAATGTAAGACACTGGTTCAATATGGAAAAAAGTTTCCTCTTAAAGAGAAAACATCCTACCATAAACAGCAACAATTTAGTAATTTTGGACCTTCACATATAAAATGCATTTTTCTCACTGAGACACCATCTTCCTCTCCCATTTAATTTCTTTTGAAGAAACCTATTAATATCTGAAAATTGACAGTTCTTTTCCTCTTTCCTCCCCAATTCCTTAAGTAAGTGCTACAGTCAGCTCCCATGAAAACATGAGTGAAAAACAAATCCTGATAAAACTAACAAGAAACTTCCTTAGACTGCAGCCCACAAATGCTCCTCTATTTACCTTTCTGCATTTTAGCAAGGAAATCACTTCTATCAACAGCAGGTTCTTGGGACAGAAGAGCTTTGCCATGTCCTCCACAGCAGGTCAGTGACCTGAGCTAACACACCAGGGAAGGGAGCAAAAGCTCTTCCAGGGGAGATGCTGGAGGCTTCCACAGGGTCTTCCCTAAAACAGCCAAGGAGCAGCAGGCTGCTACTTATAACATCTCATACAAAGTATAAATGTACAATAAAAGCACCATGTATCTATAGTCAAAGAAAAAAAGAATAAAAAAAGGCAGTATGGACTCTAGCATGGCTTTGGAGTGCGTTGAAAAAGGAAAAGTGGTAGAGGTGTTCACAATATAAACAGAAGTGAATAAGATGAAATTCATCCCACAATGTACTGCCAAAGTCATTGTCAGATGAAGAAATGAGTTAATTTCAAACAAAGCGGCATTAGTTACATCTTGGTTTCTTTGTGGAGAAAGAGTAGGCTAGTACTTAAATAAAAATGTGAGTATCCCCTTCAGAGCATTGACTTTTCTCACATGGTGTCTTTGAACCATTATTCATAAACCTGATTGTATTAAAAATAGTGAACACCTGAGAAGCTCAAGCATCGACTCCCTCCCTTCTCCTTGCTGAATCAAATTTGCTTATATTTGGTTTAGGGTTTATGATGTTCTCAAGTAATAAACAAATAAAGCATGCTGAACTATTAATTGATGATAAATTATTTTAGCCCAGACTTCTCTGCTGTTCAGTGTTACTTGCACTGAGCATCAACAACAATCAATCTATTACTGGTGGTAACTGACATTAAAATTTCATTTAACTCAGTGTTTTCCCCTTATGTATCAATTTCAGGCATCACTAATGTAGCATTAGCACTGACCTTAAAGAATTCCATTCCTTTCACCATTAAATTTGACATTACCTGGACTAATTGTTATCTACAAATTCCCCACATGCCACATAAAGACTATTAGATTAGATTAGAGCAGAGGTAATTTATTCAAAAAAAAGCTTATATAATTAAAGACCTTAAACCCATGTTACAACAATGGAATATAAAGTGATCAAAGAGTTCCACATGAAAACCAAATTAGTAACTTTTTTCCATAAACCCTTCAGTCATATGGCTAAGCAAAGTTTAGCAGTCCTTTGCTGTGCTCCACCAGCAACAACTTAGATGGTTTCCTATTTTGGAACTAAGAAAGAAAGATTTTTTTTTATTTTTTTTTGTGTGTGTGTGTGTGGAATAGGGAGGTGAAATAGATTATGGAAATGTTTTATGAAATAATTATCCTTATTAATCCAGTTCACTGGCAGAGGCAGAATCAAATGTTTCTATGTCACAACAGGGAAAAAATGAGACCAGAGAGCAATGCCCTTTTTGATTTGCCTCTGCTCTGAGTGGTAAAATACCTGGAATTTTTGGCAGTTAAATGTATTGTGGAATATGGGTGCAGAATTTTATCTTCAGCTTAATGAAAAATATTTGTGAGAAAATGTAATAAGACCATGATTTTTCTTCTTCCAGATGGGTATTTCATATTCGTTATTAGATAAATTAGCTATTAGTAGTTATATGAGTTATGGAGCAAATTTATTACATTTGTTTATCCCTAGTAAACTCAACCATTTTCTAAACTTGCAAACGCCAATAATTCATTTTCCAGTTAAAGCTCAACAAATTATCACAATGGTCTTTTAATTCTTAGCCATTAGGAATCCTCAGTCCTCTTTATATCAAACAAAGAACAAAACATCCTCCATCAGTACTGGCCTTTTCATGCAAGCCAAAGGAAATGATGCTTACTTATCTTAAATAGGATGGCTGGGATGATCAAAGGTCTTCTGGCACTTGGAAAGAAATTACTTTTGCTGCAGCTAATGGATTCATGACAGTGTGACTCCACAAGTGGAGGTACTCAAAAAAAGGTAACAGTGACTGAGATTTTCCCCCCTCACCTTCTGTCTAGAAGATTCAGTGTGAAAAACCAAACTGCAGAGTAGCAGAGAACTTTCTTAACCTTAATCTTTTATTCTTGGCTTATTAGACAGCATGAAATAACACTGGCAAAAGATTAAAAGGAATACAGATGATGGCTTGGCAAAAAAAAAAAAAAAAAACATTAAAAAAAAAACCTCAGAAATCACAAGAACCAAAATGAAAATCAAACTGGAATTTTCTATAGGAAAGCTGACTGAGCCAAGGTGCTCATTGTAAAAGCTTCACTTAGTAACATTGGGTTGCCGTGTGTATAAAATTTAGACAATTTTATACAAGTGACATGATCATTTAAATAGGCTTTCCCTTGATATTCTGCTCCTTCTGCTTCAAAGACAGATTAAAGCAAAGGTCCATCTGCAAATACTTTAAGACCTTCTTTGCAATTTAATCTATAGGTTCAGGTGAGGTTGGTATCACTTCTTCCCTTAACACAATGGTCATCTGGCAGTAATCCTCCAGGTAAATTTCAAAGCTTGGATTATAAAATTTTAAATCTTCCTGATGGCCTTTGTAATGATAGATTACTATTACTGTAAGTGCACTCTTTGTTTTACATGTATTTTATCAGCCTTTACATGCTTTATCAACATATTTAAGATGAATAAGCATCATTCTCTTCTTGGCTGTGAGTTTCGAATACAGTGACAGGTTAACTGAGCTGTCTTCCCCAAAGAGAAAAATAAAAGAAAAGAAAATATCCCGGTGATAGCATAACTCAAATATTTTAAGTAATTCAGTGGAGAAGCTTCCACTTCACCACTGACTGCAAGAGGAGTGCAGGAAGTGGCATTCTTGGTGGAAATGAGCTTCTGCAAATACACTTCAGCTCCTTGCCTAAGCTGCCCGTACAAATAATGTAAAACTTGTAAGACTGGGTAGAATCAAGGATGTTTAACAGCAAAAGGAGGAAAGTAGAAAACTTTTTTTCCCCAAAAAGCATAAGAATGATATCATCTAAGCAAAGATCAGACCCTGATTTATGGATGTCAAGCTGGAAAGCTTGCATTGCTTCTTCAGCTGGCATGGGATGTACTAGATCAGTCAGCCTGATTTCTACCTTGTGAAAGCCATCATAGAACAGGTAATTAAATCATTACCTCTTAAAATATTAACGCTTTCACGCAAGAACAAAGGAGTATAAACTATCTATAATAATACAGTACATAAGGAAGCATAGTGAGCTGTGTGTTTCACCCCATACCTCTCTTCTTTTTGTTATATTTTGCCTAGTGAAATTGAGCTGATACAAACAGATGTAATATTTGGTCCTTAAATTTTGTCCTTCACACAAATACAGATATGCTGCAATAATGTGAACTGGCAAGAAACATTGCTATTAATTTTAATTTTTAAGTAGATGATGATTCATATATTGCTAAATCCTCCACCCCATGCATCCCTTTCCTTCCTTTTCACCTTGACCATCAAAGCAGCTACAGCTAGCTAGACACAAAAAATTTTATAGGCAACTATACATTATTTATGTGGCTAAATAATTCATCTGTAATCTGTTTAAAATAATTAGGAAAAAGAACACATGGCATACTCTGGATTATTGTAATCACCAAACTATAAATACTTGTAAATCATCCGCACTCTAAGCAGTTGCATCCAGGAAAAGAAGGATAACGGGTACCAAAAAAATGTACTTAGTACAAAATTGGTCTCAAACTCTGGCACTTTCTTTTCTGAGCTGACAGGAAAAGGCCCATGTACTTCATACAGGTTTATGCTTAGCTTGTGGTAAGGAGCTCAGCTCAGAACATTTCCTGTGGATAGTGTCACCTTTTATTGCCTATATATCACCTTTTATCTTTTTACATGACTATGGAACCAATAAAATCTCCTTCTCTTCTCAACATACAGATAAGGATCACAGCAAAGTTAGCAGCCTGTACCTCCTTTGGGCATTAGTCCTCAAAGACTACCTCTTGAATTTTCCCTCTCCATTTTTGAAACAGTTAGAGGATTATTTTAAAGCCTACATTAACATGTATACAAATAATGCAACTAATATTTTTTGTTATTCAAGGTTTACTTTTTTGGTTGGTTTTGGTGTTTTTTTTGTTGGGTTTTTTTGGGTTTTTTGGTTGTTTTTTTTTTTGGTTAAGTTGGTTTTTTGGTTTTGGCTTTTGTTTTGTTCTTTGTTTGTTTTTTATTACAAGTTTTCCTCTGAAAATGAGATCCTGAAAAAAGCACACAGCCAACTTACTTTACTTTGAAATGGAATTTCACGAATAAAATAGAAGGCTCAGAAAATGTCAACTTTCTTTTGTAAGTAGGATTGTATGATGGGACTTTGGCACAACAGCAGTGTTTATCATCTATTTCCCAGATACCCACAATTAAATGTTGGACAAGAAAAATGTTGAAACATCCTGTATGGAGTTGGAAATAGGAGAATGCAACATTCCCAAGCACACACATACAAAAGGAGCTCTGAATATGAAGGCCCATAAGGCACATACTTTTAAAGGACATTTTGTCTATTTTCCAAAGTGGAGTCCATTCCAACAAGTTGCTAAAATTCTTCTAGTCTAAATTGTGGATGTGAGATACAGAGTTCAAGGTTCTGAACTCAAACCAGTAGGAAAACAGGTATAAACCCCTAATCTGTATGCCTTTTTCACAACTTCTGAAAATACTAGCTTAATCAAAAAATGAAGTGCTGATGGCTATTATTTTGTTCCCCAAGTATATCAATTTGCAGCCTGTCCAGTTGTACAGTAACATGGTTTTAATTAATCTCCATCAGCAAGATCAGTTTACCTGTGCTCCTGTCTATGTGAAATGAATATAAATATTACAACATCACCTATGCATTTAAATCACAGAGCTCATCAACTTCTGCTGGCAAGGTGAAAGATAAAAGCTACAGAAGGCCTTTCCCAGCCTCTGTCACTGATGATAAACAGCATTAACTGCTTCTGCAGACACTAATGCTGCTATCTTGGGAACACAGGCAACCACCATGAGAACTTTACAGCTTCACTAATCATACTCTTGTTTGTCACAGAACACCAAATAAAATCTCAATGAGAAAAGGCAATAAATATTAACAGCTATGAACAAAGGAAGGTCACATTAATATGTAGATCTTTAAATACAAGATGCTTTCTTCATTAACTAAATAACTTGTTCATTATTATAGTGTCAAGGGGGCGTATGGGAGAAAACACATTAAAAAAAATCTCTGATTGAGAGGTTTAATATATTATGTACTCAACATTTAATACTTACAGAATAGAGATTTTTGTTTGCTCTGTTTTTAGTTCAGGATTGAAAGTTGTTTCCATCACCTATTTTATAGCCTGTATGTTATTCAGCTTTTTACTTTACCCAGAAATTGATGGGTAAAATTTGGTTTTGGTCTGAATTTAACCCTATTACTTTTCTTTTTCTTTTTTTTTTTCTTCCCCTAAGTTGTTGTAGTTGAGGTTTTTTTGTGGGGTTTTTTTGTTGTTTTTGGTTTTTGTGGTTTTTTTGTTGTCTTTGGGTTTTTTTGTTGTTTGTTTTGGTTTGGTTTTTTTAATTATTTTTCTCTACATTGAGGGCATATCAGGATACCCTCGTGATCTCTTTTTCATCCAGACCCACAGTAATGGTTTTTATTATTTTGTTTTCCTCAAGAACTAGGTCAAATAATCCCTACCACAAACTGTCAAATATTCCTTTAAAACCAGATTATTAGATGGACCTGACCTGCCCCCAGTGTTCCAGTGCCTATGTGGCATGTGCTGAGGTCTAACAATTCATCTACACCAGCAATCCTTCTGCTACACAAATGCTTGGCAAAGGATTAGCAAGAACAAAAAGAACTGAGTACATCCAAACTCCACTCTCTTGAATAATGCTATACCTAATCTAAATATAGTTTTCCACCCAAGTAAAGTGCATTTTTACCTTTAGCTGCCTTCAGCCCTTGCCTCTGCTTTGACAAGCTGTTCTCACCCTCCCCTCACTCAGCAGCCCTCTCTGTACCAGAGCCTGGCTACAACTCCTTGCGTGCCCTGCACTCGTTTGGGAAAGGAGAAAAATCTTGTCAGACTGATGTCACCAGGCACTCCACCATTCTTACTGCAGGAGAGTGCACAGGCTGCCTCCAAAAGAGGGTGTGAAGTTTTATCAGAGAGGCAACATATATGAAGCCCTTTGGGAGTGCAGGCAGGCAGCCTGAGTGAAACTCTGAAAAAGCAACTGGAGAGCCTCCCCTCCCAGCCCTCCTTCCACAGGAGCTTTCTCCACCCTTCTGCTGGAGCACCAGCCTGGGCCCAAACACATCCTTCACAACAATCATGGCATCACTCAACAGCACCACGTTTATGGGATCCCTCTTGTACACAAGCTCTCAAGATAAAATGAGATTATCAGGAGCTAGTGGCCTGTGAAGGGCACAACAGTCCTGTCACAGCTCAACAGTGGATTTATAACCCCTGAATCAAGTGCAGGTGAGAAACCTGAACATGAACAGTATTCCAGACATGTGGTTAAAATGAAAAATTGTATTTTAATAATCACTTTAATATCATATTAGAAAGTCAGAATTAAGATGCAAATACATTTAGGGATACATTCAAATTGATCTTCAGTTGGGTGATTCTTTCATATGTATTAATTCACTCAGAATAAATTAAATTAAATCCATTTTTACATATTGTACTGTAAATAATTACATTTTTGAATTATTTGTTACTGATTTATTATTGGAAAGTAGGGACCACAAGCCAGACTTTATAGTGGTAGGAATTGGCCACATGTTTCAAACTTATCATTGAAAATGAAGCTTGACCACTCCCACCATCGTAGCAGATTTCTAGAGGTACACAGGGACACACACCTGAGAATGAAAACACTGCCTTTTGTTTGAATAAGAATTGAAATTTTTAAGCTTTCCCAGAATTTTCCTGTGTCCTGCAGAAAGGTGTCACTCAAGGATATGCTGTGCTGGTCTTTCTATCTTTCAATCTAATTGCTCAGAGTCTTTTCTCATCTCTAACACAATTGCTGACTTTTTAGCTTACACCAACTTTTTGGCATCTACAAAATCCCATTTAAAGACAGATTTCTGCTGCAGAGTTGTAATTCAGCTTCACTTTTATAGCCCATGCGGAGGAGTCAACCCTCTGGAAAACAGGAGATTCCCAAAGAGGAGCCCAGCTTGGATAAAACCATGACCTTATGGCCATTTCCCTTTCATTTTCCTGGTTACATAGCCAAACAGGCTCATGTTTTTTGTCATACAGGCATACTTCCTAAACATGTAAATCCTAGACCACATGCATACTCCATAAGCATATCACACAGAGCTTTTTTTTTTTTACCCCCCTGAAGTGAGGGATTTTAACAGTCAAAGGTTCAGAAAGAGCAAGTAAAAAGTCAGTCAGACACTCACATAGATATTCAATCCTTTCCTGAGTTCATTTAAAGCCAAATTCAAAGAGAACAGCAGGATCCCAAAATGGTATTTCAGACAAGACACTTTCAAACAAGACTGTTGTTTGACTTTCAAGCAAAAGACTTTTAGAACTCATTCATCAAAAGATAAACAAACATAAGAGACCTTATCATACAGGTGCAGCAGATGTAACAGAAAAAAGGGGAAAAAAATCACACCTCTGACAAAATGGGAGATAAAAGTAGATAACAAGAAGCAAACAGGGAACCAGATTAAAGTCACTATCTTGAGACCTTGTTACAACTCAGATCCGTTCAGCAGAGATCTACTTCACAGAAAAATCTTTCCTGGCTTTTGGGAGAAATCACAAAGAACCTGCCATACCAAAACAGATGCTCAGGTAGTGAATGCTCTACCCTATTCTTCTGTTAGGACAGAAGACTTTCAGTGAAACAGCACCAATACAATTTACTTTCACTAGTTTGATCATGAATTAAGTAAGGGTAGGTCTCACCCTTATAGGAAAACAGAGAAGATGAAATTATTGTGAATGTGAAAGCTTCCTAAAATCAAAGGAGAAAATTCAGATACTTTAGGTCACAAATTATAGGCTTAGAAAGCACTTATTTTTCAAGGAAGGAAGCTATTAAAAGTCATAATGATGGGTGACACTAAAAGGGGCAACTGGATAAAAGCCACGTGTCTCTGACAGAGTCAGATCACCAGCAGTGGCTTCCTTAGGAGGAATTTCTTGGGACATTACTTAGAGAAGACAGACTGGTTCTTCTAGGGCCTGACTTAGATAAATTCAGCACTGTTCCAGTTATTCTTGTGGGAGAAGAAGGTTTTGAAGTTAACAACATTCAAAAACCAAGAAAAGTTTGGGAAGCAAGCCCAGGAACATTAGGCTCTCACAAGGAAAAAAATTTCACGAATGGAGTTTGACAAATTTCTTTCCACTCTCCTGCACTAAAAGCCAGAGCTGTTAGACAGCAACCCAAAAGGATCATTCTACTATAGAGATACAATTGAAAAAGTTGTAGATATCACATGTAGTTAAGTGAGGCCAGCTGTTCAATCTGCATCGTTTTTTGACCTAAAATTCTGAATTTGGACTTGGCAAGAATGCTCATAGTGCAAACCCTTATCCATATTGTCATCAAGTACCAGGACCAGATTTCAGGTGAGTTCCAGCAAGAAACTCTGTTAAGTATCATAAATAACATTATGGCTCCATGTGAAAGACTTGCCTGAGGTTTTGAAGAGTGATGGATTCTGGTGCATGACAAATACAGATCCACAGGGAAGTATGATAGATATGGGAACTTATTTCACCACCCTTCCAAGGGACATACCCTTCCTAGTCAACTCAGGATGCAATAAATCATTTATATCCATTTCAAAGCTCTGTTTGGGATATAGTCTGTGGAAATGACCAGCATGACAAGTAACATGTAATTCTAACAATTAAAACAATCTTTTTATTGGCCTTGCAGAGAAACGTATCCGTTGATTTACCACTGATTGGGAAAAGCCTCTCAGGCAACAATCAAAACAAAACAAAAACAAAAAAATAAAAAAAAAAAAAAAAACAAACAAACAAAAAAAAAAAACCAAAAAAAACCCCCACCAAACAAACCAATCAACCAGGAAAACCAACCAACTATGATAATGCATTTCAGGGGTAGGTTTTGGGTGATTTTTCTCCTTCTGATCCCCTCCCAGGGAAATCACATCTACTCTTCCTCAAGACATGTTCACCCTATTCTTATTGTGCCAGGATTCCCAACTGAATATTACTTTTAAAAACATGTAATTGATCACTTATTTGAGGGCAGGAGCCACAAGTACCTCTGGAATTATGTCATACCCCAGTGTTTTAACTGCCAATAGGGTGGTTCAGGGACTACAGTGATGCCAAGAGGCATTAGAAGGATTCAGCAGGAGCATAAAACAGCAACACGATGGAAGAAGCTGCCACAGCAGGAGGAAAAACAGAGACATAGGCAGAGACAATTCTTCTGTGGTCAGCACTTCCACTAGGACTATGCCAGAAGCAGTGAAAATTTCCTGTAGGACCAAAGCAAGAACCCTCAACAGCTGCCTACAAGGTATCCTTGGAATGTGTGGCCAACAGACAATGGCAAAGGCGTGGCTGAAAGTGTGTCAGAAATTTAATCTGGCAAAGTTTTACCTACCCAGATACAGTCCCAGTGAAGTAAACCTGCTTATTCTTGTGCTTTAAGTTAAACATCTACATAAACTTGTGCGTGTTAAAGATCAGAATTTGAATCTAAATTGTTAGAATCAGCCATAATGCAGCTGTATTTTCAATTAGATCTGTTTTAGAGGGATCTTTCACCCCTAGAGTGACACACCTTTCTGCAGGATACAGGAAAACAAAATAATAAAATAGATATCTTACCCCTGAGTAAACCCTGGGTAAAACCCTTGCAACTCAGGAATTCACTGGGCCAGAGGATAAGAATTGTACTTGGATGCATGGCAGTGTAATAGAAAACAACCCTGTTCTGTTCTAGAGCAACACTGTCACTCCCTGTCACAGCAGCTGAAATGGAGCAATTTCTTTTCCAGAAAATCTTCTGAAAAGAATTTTATAAATTTGCTCAGAAAACACATTAAGTAACTTTTGATAAGATAATTCACTTAATAGAACAGTACAGATACTGAAACGACAAAAGATAGCAGATTCTGTTCATGTAGCTGAGAACTATTCCTCTCTTCAGCTTTTAGTGGTGTCATTTCTGTAATCTAAAATCCAATATTTTCATATTATAAAGCTGCTGATTGTTTACAAGGATAATAGAATATGGGCTTCTTTCAATAAACAAGATGCAACTTATCTATCTTATCTCAAATAGAACCCCTGTGTTAAGTAGATATTAACAGGAAATTCTAGTGTATTTTATGTATTTAAAGCACGTGTGTTACATATCTCATAGCTGCACTTCCTTTTTCCTTCCTTCATCTTTAAAACTGCACACAGACACAGGAACATTTCTTCCGAGTGAAAGGATCACTTGAAAGTCCCAGATATTTTTCCCTTCCAGCACTATCATAGGTGATAAATTACAACAAATTGCAAGCCTAACAAAACAACACTTTAAACTGTATTGTCATATTTATTATAAAGTTCCTGGTTCGTTGCATTTTGGCATTTTATACAACTGGTTCTGACAGTGATTAACATGGTTTGGGCTTCTACTGTTTCACCCAAGAGAAATAAAACACCAAAATCTCTGCAGGTGTGTAATGGGCCAGGGATTCACAATCTGTTCTGCAAAGTCAGACTTCAAAGACTTCAAAAACAAAAATACTAAAGTTGGCATTGCTTCTGTAATCATTTAAAGCTTTTCTGCATATTTCAAGGAATTTTAATTTCAATGTTTTAATCAGCACTGTTATTCAACAGTCTTCTGCAACAATTTAACCAATTGCATGACAAATTTTCCATTAGCTGAGATACACAAATGAAATAACATACCAAGGAGTAGATCTGAGACTTAATAACAGAGCAACCTAAATTATTAAGTACTTACTTGAGCTAGAAAAGGAGCTTTCACTTATTTGAAGTACACTGTAGAATTTATCTGATGCATATGCGTGGTTAGAATTATACAGTAATTACAAAACAGCAATCACACATTTGAACCTGCAGTACAGGAGCCTCAGGACAACATCCTAATTGTTTTTGTGATTACCTGTCTAAAAGTAGCACAGAACATACTGAAGAAGAGGTAGAGTTTAGGTTACAATTTCAAGTTTTTTACAGCTGAAAAAAGAACCAGAGAGAAGCCCCAAAATAACACTTATTTCTACAAGTGGTAATAGAATATCTGTCTTTCATAGTATAGAAATTTCAAAAACATATTTCAGATTAAATATCTCTATTAACAAGTCAGGAAAACAATCACTCAATATACTTCTTTGTGGTTTGTTTTTCCTTGCAAGTGTATTCCCTTGTATAATACACTGTATTTGATAAGCACTTTGGGAATGTTTTGCTCCCTACCCAAATGGTATAATTTTGAATGGTTTTCCTTGAACTTTGGCATTTAGTTTGAAATTTCAACTTCAAAAACATAGCTTCTTAACTATGGGACTAAATATTTTGATCTTAAAAGAAGTCTGAAGTAGTACTGTGTACACTTTCATTCTCTCTTGGAAATTATAAACCTAATTTCAATGTTCATTTATAAACCTGATATTAATAGCTTCAAAATAGTCATCAGAACAAAATGAGTAATGGCAACAGAACATAAAGCCATGGAAAACACTTACACCATTTTGCTGAAGGCTCAGTCAAAACCACTGTTCCAGAGCAAAAATAAATCATCCTCCTGATCATACTAAAATAACATTATCACAAATATAAAAGCATAATCACAAAGATGAGCAAAGGCCTGGGAGGCCTGGCATGGGAGAGGGGGTTTGATCAGCCTTGAGACAAGAAGGCTTAGAGGAGACCCTGGCACCATGTTCAAAGGGTGCCTGAAAAGAAGATGGAAACTCCCTTTGTACAGGGAGCCCCATGGAGAAGATGAAGAGTGATGGGTGTGAGTTACTTCTGGGGAGATTCCAGTTGGGCACGAGAGGCCAAATGATTTAAAAACAGTCAAATCAGCTACTGAAAAAAACCTCCCCAGGGAAAGGCTGGATTCCCCAATGCCAAAGCCTGGAATGCAGCTGGACAAGGGGCTGGGCCAATGTGTCTGGACCGTGCTCCTGCCAAGAAACACTGGAGCAGATGATCCCAGCCCCTTCCAAAGCGGTGTTCCACGATTCTGATATTACCACAAGGAATAAGCCAAACAAATCCACCACGAGAGGGAGGTTAGAAGGACTGTGTGATCTTTGGCATTGTTCTTTACTAGATGAGGATTAACCAAGCAAAGGGTCTATTAGAAATCTTTTTAATTGCAAAGCTGTTGATGATTTAATAATTAGGTTTGAGTGAGCCACGCAGAGGGAGCATCACCCCGTGTGCTCTCCTGGCTCAGCAAAAGATTGCCTCCTCTACCTCTCTTTTTATTTCCATCAGTTTCAGAAGCACCAGGCCTCTGAACAAAAAACCCCACACCTGATTCTTTACTAAGAATCCCATATTTTTTTATAACACTTGTTTAAAATTGTAGGACTTTGGTGCTCTACATGAATTCTAATGTTGTTAGTCTGAGCAAATTTAAGAGATAGCCAAGTAACAAAAGCTATTTTATTTGTTACTTTTGGAAACCCACAAACTTCACATAAAATTACTGCAATTATACTTCATGCAAGGATTTAATTAATACTAAGGAAACAGTGCAGTTGAAATACAGCACTAAACATGGCTGAAAGAAAAGTAATTAATCTACAGAGAGAAACTAAAATTTATGAAAAAGCACGGTAAAGCCACAGCATAACAGGAGAAAAGATAAAAGTCATGCTCTACAGAAGAAATGGCATTTGAAAAAGAAAAGCTACCTAATAAGGTTGGATATCTCAAGTCTTTCACAAAGAGAAAGATTGCAGAGATGCCTAGCAATGGGAATTTCTTAGAAACTCAACATAAAAACTTCGAAGTCCTTTCTTCCAAAGAAACCTCACCCATCCATTAAATAACTGCTGGAAAAGTAATATGCACTCAACTTTTAAAAAGTAGAGTTTCAATATATTGTCCTGTACTGACTCTGTTTTGACCACAGATAGTTCATAATCTTCCTAGGACTGCTCCAGCAGCCATCATTTGTCATTATTTTTGATGCTGAAGAAAACTTTAATGTATGACCTCAACTCTATTTTGTGTCCTCTGGTGTGGCTGTATCAGAGAGCAGCAAAAATCAGAATGTGAAAAGTTGTTGTGCATCAAAGGAGAGCAAAACAATGATTTAATATAACAAAGCACAGAGCAGAAGCCCAGGTGATGTCTACCTTCAATATGTCCTGTTTCTACATACAGTCTACTTGGAGAAGTAATAATTAAATGGGCAAAGTACCTCAAAAGTGATTTATTTACATCTGGACAGCAGAAATTAACAACCAGAACTCCTTAGAATATTCAAGTGTCACAGATTCAAACATCAGAGAATGCAAAACTCAACAAAAATATGCTAATCTCCCCCTGTTAAATAACAAATATTATTAGCATAATTATCAGCTAAGCATGTGTGGCAAAATATTAACTTTCTTTCCTAATACTCACAAAGTTATGAGACATGGAGGAGCTCAATAAAGGAGAACAGGTCATTCATAGAAGGTTTAGGTTTTGTTTTGGTTTTGGTTTTTTTCCTTTTTTAATCATCAGGCATCCAACCAAATAATGTTAGGCTTCCTTCCACTACATATATTCCACAATTGCAAAGTGAAATGCAACCTTTAAATTTGTGTGTGTTTTCCAGACTTGCAGTCTCCTGATTCCAGGTCTGTAACGCTATCAGTTTCTCTCTAAATTATAATAAATACAGCATACAATGAGGATGTTAATTTTTCACATTAATTCAAATGCTGTAATAAAGTATTACCATGTCTCCTTGATATGAATGTTCCGTGATATTATTCCTATGATTATTAATTCCTTTGGCATCCACCCAGAACTATTTAGACTGTATATAAATTAATAAATTATGCATCCAGCAGTTAGTTGAAGTAGTTCATTCCAATTTCTGTTAATTAATAATGTGGCTGTCATGTTAAATCAGAGGATTTGTGCTAAAAAAAAAAAAGAAGTTAAACTATTATCTATCAAACTCTAAAAATGCTAACCAATACTCTTATAGCCTGAAGATACTTTTGGCCTTACCTGGCATCACTTCTTCCAAGTAGTTATTTTGTTTTATCTCAAAGATTTTCCCTGCAATGCTTTGTTTTCAGAGAAAATGAGAGGCTGGGGAGAGTGAAGAATTAAAGCAGAAAGCTGATTGTTTGGTATACGTTAAATAATAGATGTACGATATTGAGTGATGTCAAATTAAGACTGCAGATCCAAATAACTGCAAACTATCCAAAGGCTATAAAGATTCTTGGCTGATAGAGTCATGTCCCTGAAAGTTTCATTTTGACAGATATCCATGGGATTTTCCACTGATGCCAGCCCACTGAGGAAAGACAAGATCTGAATGTGCAGCATCCGTGAACGTTCTGATGCTGAACTATTACAAATGCTTTCCATGGAAAATTTCAGAATGAAAAATAAACACAGCTTAGCACTGCAATATGTACTGTAATTCATTTTGAGATGCAAACAGTAAAACTCCTTTTCTGCAAATAACACAATTATTTCATGGCAAACAGAAATGTTACTCCTCACTACAAATGTCAGCCAGGCAGCTGATTTAATTGTGTCAAGACTTGCAGGTTACTGTGTACCCCAGATTTCTTACAGTTAAAGTTTCCTTCCTATGCAAAACTGATTTAAGACATATTTTATATGCTTAGAAATCTCAAAAACAAACAAACAAACAAAAAAAAAAACAGAAAAAAAAAACCAAAAAAAAAAAAAAATAAAACAACCAAACACCTTGATCAGCAAACCCCCACAGAAAATTATTTATCAGGGTATGGGGCATAGGTTGAGTGGGTGTAGTTTGAAACTAGAACGAGTCAAGTACTGAATTTTATTTTATGAAGATAGCTACTAAAGGAGACACCTTTTTTCACTAATGTAAAAATTCTCTCTGTACATCATGCTAATTCTACAAAGTGGCTATCCCTGATTTATAAAACTATGAGATTTCATTTTAGAAATAACCTTTACATAAAAAAAGGACATAGAACACAAGATTTCTCATGAGTTCCCTTACAGCTACCACTAATGGCGTAATTAGTTATATTATCATATATCCTTCTGTAAGAATTATATCTTACTGCAGTTCATGTGGTGCTGACTTTAGTACCCCACATGAAAATGTTTTCACAAAACCTGGAGACCACATGATACCAGATGATGATGACAATGACAACTGATGTGGCACTCACACCAGTAACCACGGGGATTTTGTCCCTCTGCTAGTTCTCAAATTTAAAAATAAATTGTAAAATCTAGAAATTCTAAACTCCAAGAGAGTGTCTTGAAACTCCAAAGCAGGCACCCAGTTAATTACTCTGGTCATGAAAGCACAGAGAAAGATGTCAGCTAAAGCGAGATAAAGATGCTCTCTCTGGGAGCCAGAGCAAGCAGCTCCTTGCCAGACAAACCCAATGGCCACAGCCTCAGTTAGTGCTGCCCAGACAGCTCCTGAGCAGGAGTGGAGCCCAGATCAGCTGAATTGAGAATTTCACACAGGAGTGGAGCCCAGGGTCAGCTGAATGAGAATTTCAGACAGGAGTGGAGCCCAGGGTCAGCTGAATGAGAATTTCAGACAGGAGTGGAGCCCAGATCAGCTGAATTGAGAATTTAAGGACAGGAGTGGAGCCCAGAATCAGCTGAATTGAGAATTTCAGACAGGAGTGGAGCCCAGGGTCAGCTGAATGAGAATTTCAGACAGGAGTGGAGCCCAGGGTCAGCTGAATTGAGAATTTCAGACAGGAGTGGAGCCCAGGGTCAGCTGAATGAGAATTTCACACAGGAGTGGAGCCCAGGGTCAGCTGAATTGAGAATTTAAGGACAGGAGGGGAGCCCAGGTCAGCTGAATTGTGAATGTAAGGACAGGAGCGGAGCCCAGGGTCAGCTAAATTGAGAATTTCACACAGGAGTGGTGCCCAGGATCAGGTGAATTGTGAATTTCAGACAGGAGTGGAGCCCAGGTCAGCTGAATTGTGAATTTCAGACAGGAGCCGGCTGTGGTGGCTCCTGCACACCCACATTTGGATTCTGTCGGTGACACCGTGTGGGCACAGCGGGTTTAATGAGAGGACGCAGCCGGCTCAGAACCATCCTGTAAATCTCATCAGGAGGAGCTGACCCGAGGCTACTGCAGCCCCACAGAAAGAATCTTTAATCTGACTCAACAAGCATTCAGGATTTCCTTCTGATGTTTCCTAGCAGAAGCTCTAATGTAGCTTGACCTGTAGGATACGCAAGAGGAAAAGGGCAAACACACAAAAAAGAAAACAGGAGGTAGAGAAGACAGAGTATAAAAAGTGCCCAACAGAGTTTATGAGTTCCTCATTTAAAATTGCTCTCTGCTCTTTCTTATAAGAAAACTTGAGGTACAGGAAGAATGGAGTCTGAACATGTTGTCTCTAAACTATCTACAACCAGAAGAAAGTGTCCAAACCATCCCTCTGTTGAACAAAATATATACTTTATAATACTTTAATTTTAGTAAGAGCCACAAATGCTCACGATTCATCTTTAGGAGACTAGAGGGCAGCCACAAGACTAAAACATCATTTTGAAATGCTTCTCAGTACTTTACCACACAGGAAATGTTGGCATGAAACCCGATTAGGATTTATATTTCTTCTTCAACTTTAATCTTCCTGGAGTTTAGAGAGGCTGTTCTATAGACCTGAAATTCCACATTTTTTTCTAACACCTTTCATTTTTGTCTGTCTCAGCAATACCCTTTCTATCTCTGCTAAATCTCAAAAAAAGAATGACCAGTGCATGCACTGGTCACAGAGAAAATGAGAATTCATCCAGAACAAGGTGCTGTCATGAAGAAAAAAATCAGCTTCAACAATTCAATGCTATTCTGGCTATTCAGGGTCACAGATGGGTTACAGAAACACAGATTTTGTGTATACATATATAATGTTAGAGCATGTAAAATGATTATTTATCCTATAGTCTCCTTATGCTTTCTCTGTGTGTCAGCTTAATCCTCAGGCAACTTTTAAGTAGCCCTTATGCTTATAAAACAATACATGAATAAATAGTAACACCTGAGAAGCAGTGACATACCAGACTTGTGAAGCTGACTGAATAAAATTGAGAAAGCTTCCTCAATTTTGTCAATTTAATGATGTCTGGCCTTTAATAATTCCTGACACCAAAGATTCAGTGCATTATATATTTGATAGGAGCAAAAAAACTTCAAAAAACCAACATTGTGCATGTCTGGTATAAAAAAGTTTAATATAAATATTTCACAGCCCATTCTCATTAAAAAGTAAAAATATTTCTCATCCATTTCTTATGTGCAGTTGGGCATGTAACATGTATTTTTGAAAGTACTGACTGAAAAATAAAAATTAAAAAACTCAAGCCTTTCAAAATGGCTTGAAATATATTGCATAAAACATAACAGCACCCAAAAATTTACAAGTCTTTAAAACCATGTTTATTTACTTTTTAAAAATATAAATTTCAGGTTTAAACACAGTTGAAAGAAATAAATAAAATTACTGTAATGGAAGAGAAAAATTACTGGTTAATGCCTCTTCACAGTTATAATAAATTTATAATGCTTTCTCTTTTAGATGATACAAATGAAGACCTTTGAGAAATAAACAAGTTTTTGCCTTAATCCCTCAGCTTAACAAATAGTTTATCCTTAAAAGTGAAAAGCACCTAAATATATTGTGGTTTTGCTCCTAGGTTTTTTTTTGACCATATTATCCCACCAACATCCTTGAAATTAATAGAACAGAATTTCAAAACCACTGGATTTGATAGATGATTTAATTAGTGGTAAAATTACTTGCAATTTCATGAAACACATCTCAGCCTGTCTTTAAACTCATATTTTGCCAACACTTTTGCAGAATAACTCGACTGACCCAAGGCTGAGAACATCTCAGTCAAGTCTCCAATACCCCAGAAGACACAAAGGCATTGCAGCATCTTATCCTCACCTCAAGTCTCCCACTCAGTGATCACCACTGAACCAAATAAAAAATTCATCCCTCTCATCCTCCAGAACAGACCCAAATCATGAAACTTATACACCAAAAGGGTATATTTATAATGTGCACTTCTTAACATATACTTTAGAATACATAAACTTTTATAATTTGACATTTTATGTATCATAGATAGTGAAAAGAACATGTCACTACACTTATGGGCCTTTGGTCTTGAAATTATGTGGTTCCATACCAAGATTTTAGTATCTAAATAGCTATAAATGGCATCTTGTTGGCATGACTATCAAGTGAAACCATACCATGTGAGTTAATATTAAAAAAAAGCCAAAAAACAAAAAACAACCAGAGTCTACATTCTGCATCTTGTACTTTAGACAGGAAATTAACTTCCCTCCTCTTCATGCCAAAATTTAATTCAGATCAAAGAATAAATCCCACCCATCTGTGAGAAATTAATTCAAAAACATTTTTCAACAGAAGAACCAGTAGGAAAAAAATCTATGTCTTTGCAATAGTGATGTCAGAAAAATGACTGAAGACAATCTCAAGCTGCATTTGAGTCCGTATTTACTAAGTTAAGGAAACTTAATTAGTACTTTATACAACCAAACACCAACTGTTCTGACTTTTCTTTGCTTGGTTTTGTAGTTTTTGTTTGTTTGTTTGGGGTGTGGTTTTTGGATGGTTCTTTCTTTTTTTGTTCTTGTTGCTGAGAAAGAAAATTTTTTTCTCAGCTCAGGTTTTGAATACTTCCACACCTGCCAACTTAATTTAAGATGTTCTTCCCAACAGTGCAATGGTTGCAGCACAAAAATGCCCTCCTAGTGTAGGGAGATAAATACATAAATAACTAAATAAATAAATACAAAGTTTCATTTTTCAAATGAAACACTGCCAATATATATTCAAACATATTTGTGCTGATCAACCTTTGATTGATTGTTTTGTTGGACATCAGAGCTTAATTGTTTAGTTACCCCTGTTCACACCTGTGGAAAGCTTAAATAATTACATATTTCTATTTTCAGTTTTTTTTCTACACTGCAACAGATTTGTGTATGGTGTCACCATATATACATTGATTATACTTGAAAGAAATTCCATGAAGAACTATAAAGGATTATGAATAAATTGAAGAGCATCAACACTCTTTAAGAACTGTATGGACAGGAATTCAACTATATTTGCCTCCTGAGACTAAGAGAATTCTAATGAGAATGAAGTTATCCCTAATAAACAGAAAGTTATCCTTTCCTTTTAACCTTTCATACCAACTTTTTAAACCAACATAAGAAGAATGAAAAATACTTATTTAAAATAAAACTTCCTTGTGAAGTTTTCTAAAATTTGTGGTTTGAAAGGTAAGTCTTCAAAATATAATATTAAAATTTTGATTTAGGTTCAAATTCCTTTTTATTCACACTATTTTTTTTTTTGTTTGTTTGCTTGTTTTCTTGTTAAAAACATGAAGGTTTTGGCTCAGTCAAAACATGAAAATCCCAGTTCTTTCAATTTTTTCCCCATTCCTGCTATACAGCACTATATTGGAAAGAGGCTCTTAATGTTAGACCACAATTTCTCAAACAAACACAACAACTTATAAATGCCACAGTAACCAATTCTGGGTTTTTTTTCCTTCTTTGGCATTCTATAATTGACTCTGGTACATTGATTTCACTTAAAAAATGCATTTCATGTAGAAATGCTCATGTCCTGATTAGTAGAAAATAGGTTCAAGCAACATCATCTAATGATTCGTGGATTTGGGATGGGCTTCTGACGTCCCACACATAAATACACAGCCATGAGCACGTTTCAAAGCCAGTTTGCCACAGATGCTGAGTCACCCTGACTTTCCCTGAAGTCAAAGGGATTTATTAAGTACCTCTTAATGAATGCAACATTTTGATACTACCATAGATAATGCTATAAAGCAATATCTGAGTAACGCTGCTAACAATTGAAAATATGAAAGATGTAGAAATTATTCCATCAACCCCCTTCCTTTCCAGCAAAGGCTAAAGGGAAATCTGTCATTAAAAAAAACAAAAAAGCAGGTAATTTACTTGGTGGGTTACTGACCATAAACTTAGTTATTTAACAGGTTGGTTAAGAAGGTGGGATACCTTCACATGCTAAAGCAACAGTGTTGGAACAACCGTCCCCCCCAAAATACTCCTACTCAAAAGTGTGCCCTTTCACCAAATGAAAACCTTTTTAAAAATTACAGAAAACGCAGCCAGCTCTGTTTTAAAGCAAACAAAACCTTTTCACTGTGGAAACCCAGCAGTACTGAATTAAATTCATAAAGATACGTGTTGGGGTTTGCATCTAACTTCAAGCACGAATAAAAGTCTGCAGAGAAATGCAGTTAATCCTGCTCACTCAGTCGTGCCTAAGGAGCTTCTTGCAGAAGGACAGTGACCCTGTGGTGTGTGTCCTGCTGCATGCACGTGTGAACTTCCAGGGAACAGGCACTTTGGGCAGATGGTTAAGAATAACCTCAGCACTGACTTTTTCACAACTCTCCCAATTAGTGATGAACTAATGATGGGGATGGGGAGGGTGAAGATAAGCTCATAAACCAAAGCTCAAGACCAAAGTCTGGATATTGCTCCCAAGTAAAGTGAAAACAGAGTAATTTTCAGGCCTTGTTAAATAAAAAACAAAGTGTATTTTTTAAAAAATTGTATTTTGTATTTATTTTAATTGTATTTATTTTTTTAATTTGTAAATAAAAATCAAAATGCCATCAGTGGAGAATACTGGCATTACTGGTGTCTGTATACTGTGTTACTCCCTTGGCTTGAAGTTACAGACTGAACATTTTCACTTGTTTCTGCTCTTCAAAATACCACTCTTTACTTTCTGGCAAAAAAAAATTGAACACAACAGGGCAAATATTACTAGATTTTGCTGAATGCTGATTTGGGCATTTTGGGGATACAGCACATTTTGCTATCTATTGCTACAGGAGCAGAGTGGCATAAAGGCAGTAACATATTTTACTAGCACACTCTTAGTGATGCCTTATTTCTGACCCACAAGCAAAATGACAGGTGCTCTTTTCTCTACACATGCACTAATTTTCACCAAGGTCAAATGATTCTATGTATTGCAACAGCAAATTTAATTTTTATTTATGGATTTTTTTCCCACTGAAGTTTCAGTTACATGGACAAAAAAAGATTCAAATTGCTCAGCCTCAGATTCATTTTGTGACACAAGTTTTCCAGAACTTTTTCAAAGATACTTGACATTTATTGTATTAGCTAAGACCATCACAGAGGATTTAAAGGAAAGTTTTCAAATCTCTTGAACACATATGCATAAGGGGGAAAGGGGAGGAAGCTGTGAAATTCTAAATGAAAGAAAAACCAGAACTGTCAATGCTATAATTCTTGACCTTTCTGAGGGTTTTCAAAAGTAGAATATTTAATATATTGGCATATAATAATCTCTTCTGTATTTACTACCTAAGTAACTACGAAGAAAGCTTCCATGAGTCCAGTCCTGGTCCAGAAGATAAAAAGTTCATCTTTATTTATTTGTACAATTCGGGGTTTTTTTAGGGTTTTTTTAAAGATTTTAGATATGGTAGGGTAGACTAAAAATATTCTATTTCATTTTTTCTATTACACTCTTGCTTATTTTTCTCCAAGAGTTGAATCAAATAAATCTCTTAGTTTGAGCAAAAGGTTTCTTACTCCTGTTTTCAGCTGCAACTGTGGTGGCATTACTCATTCACTCTGTTCTTTTTTTTTTTTTTTTTTTTTTTTTTTTTAACCATACACACCTCCACCCTAAAATTTNNNTTTTTTTTTTTTTTTTACTCTGAGCATTACATCCTCCACCCTCAAGTTTATGAAAATTCCTCATTTCCTTGATGCCTCATCCATCCAAACCTGGGGAGCAGAGCCCGTGGTAGCTGCTCAGGAGTGCAAATCAAGCATTTCATGCCCAGAGCCATTACCCAGAAATGACTGTCTGGGGTTGCATCATCAGCATTACTGCTGTAGCATGAAGGAGAAAAACAAAACAAATATTAACAGGAGAGATGAAAGGACAGCGGTGAACACAAAGACTTGCTATAAATGCTGATTTTCCAGGGCCTCCCTCTTCGAGGGAGTTATGCAAATCACCCCAACTCTTGGCATGCAGGTGTTTCCTCTCACATGGACCATCACAGCACCTGGGGGATTTCAGGGGTCTGTCATACACGGCTGAGTTGGGTAATTAAACTATTCGTTGCAATTAAATAGAGTGAATCCTGTAGAACCTGCTCCTTCTCTCCTTCTAAACTTCCAACAGCAATTTTAAAGTGTTTCAAAAGCAAAGAATTCGACCACCTTGCCCAACAGATGGAAAAAAAAATCAGGTTTTCATTTTAAAAAGGTCGAGTAGAAGTCTCAACAAGAATACAGCAGAATATATCTGTCATGCACAGCATAAAACCTTCTACTAGGCTTTATGTCAACAATTTCTCAAAAATATATTTAATAGATTTATAGCTTTAATTCACACCTTAGCCATGGAAGAGTCTCATGGCTGTACAGCTTTCCCTTTTTCAGATTTGATTAGTACCTACTCCAAAAAATCTAGATCTTCTAGAAAAAAGCATTCAAAGAAGTGGTTTCAATGAACATTTATAATTCCTCCTTTTTTTTTTTTTTCATTAAGTTTGACATTTTTGACACGATACTGTATTACAGGCTATTAGCCTAAAGCAATGATTGGGTAGATTAGATTTTTGGTGAAACACAGAATGAAAAACGCATGAAAAATTGAAATTACAAGCTTGCATTAGCAGGTTCTTTTCAGAGGGCAGCTCCATCTTTGTTGTACAATGAAGCAATAATAATTTAGACCCTGCAGCTTACATCAGTGTAAACTGAAAGCCATATCCAACATGCCATGACACTGAAGACATCCTCCTCTAAGAAATAGCTCTGTTTAAGCAAATATCAACAGAAAATATTTTCCTTTGGGTTTTTCTCCACTAATACTGGATATTCTCACCCTCCTTTTTCTTTCCCATGTCTGCCCCACCAGCAGCTCTGGGGTTCCCAGGTGGAGCTCAAACAATTTCCCATGTGGGACTTGGGGCAGGACCTGCAACCCTCCCACACTATTCAACCAGAGCTCTTTGATGGCAGAGCAATTTGGCACCTTCCCTTCCCTTCATGCCCTTGAAAAATTTCCCCTTCAAAATCTCAGTGCATTAGGTTCACACATGGCCTTGCAGCTCAGAATGGTTCCTCAAACAGCTCGTTCTCTCCAAAAACTGTGGCAACTAATATGCTGCATTTCATATTGCTTGTACTAAAAAAAAAAGTGCTAAAAAATTCAGGAATACTATATAATACATACTACAATGAATTGGGATATCACAAAGCCAACATTTTCTGATTGAAGAAAAAACCCCTCTCACAGCAGATTTTTTGTATCAGTGTCTTTTTTCCATCGTGTGTGATTTTAATAAGGGAAAATGAATCAGCAGCTGATGGATGGACAGCACTTTCAGAAAGTTGGTAAGATGGCAATGATACAGCCACTGAACCATGTCTCTACCATCTCATAACAACTTTCATTATAAAAACAGACTTGCTTTAACTTCATAAGGGACATAACTGGTACTCTTTCTGGCAGAGTGAAAAGAAGCTCTGGTATTTCTTAAGTTCCAAGCAGCAAACAGCAAACGTTAATTCACTGCATTGACTCCTTTACATTTTCAAAGTAAAGTCAACCTGCTTTGCAGTGCAGAACAAAAGTCTCTATTACTTTCAGAAGATGGCTACAAAATCTCCACGCTCTCCTTTAATCTGAATTGCAAAGGACATTTGGTCAGCCAAGCAGAGGCCAACACTCTGGGCAGCAGAGTCAGCGTGAGGATGCTGCCCTGTCAGATAGATAGCAGACAGCAGATGGAAGCTATGAAGTACAAGGCAGCACATCTATCTTCCCAAGCAGGGCAATTCTTAATTAATCTACAATTTATGAAACTCTCCCTGCTCCCAGGAGTCCTCCCAGGGAGCCTGTGCTTGGCTGGTATCTGGGGAGGTGAAAAAAATGCCTCCCTTGGTGCACTGTGCCTATGGCATGACACTGGAGACTCTCTACAGAACAGAGGAAAATAAGCACATGAGGAAGAAATTAATACCTACAGCAAAATATCCAAAAAGAGCTGGAATGAAAACTAAATAATAAATTCTAAAGGAGTTTCAGAATAAGGAGCCTGAACAAATGCTGCATGGAAGGGGAGCAGATACACAACACTATAATGAGGCATTTAGCAAGAAAAGCTCTCCTCTAAAATCAAAGGCAGCAGCTGGCATTTGCTTTTAACTAAAAAGCCTGCTTTCCTTGACACAATATTTAGTTCTAACCTTTGCCTGAGCTAGTTACAGGGTATTTCCTAGAATTGGTGGTGTCACTTTAAACAACATTAAAAAGCAATGGGAAAGACTTTCAACACTGAATATATATTTTTATATTTCTTTCAATTAATTTTGGAACTACATGCAGCTAGTCAAATATAAACATTTTGCTTCACAGAGAGGTTCCCTTGAAGAAAAGCATCCTCTGACACAAGGAAGAATCACCATTATGGGATCACTAGATTATCACTGGATCCCAGGTTCACCAAATTATCCATGAGAAGCCCTAAGCAATATAGTCTTTTTGGGTTTTAATCCACAAAAATTATCTTTATATCTCTGTCATCACCTCAAGACTGGCCTTCACTATAAATTCATCTTCCCTCTTTTCTCCCATTTTTGCAGAACTTTATTCTCCCACTCTGGAATTTCAGCTAAGACTGTCCTGCTGACTCACTCCTCCACTTCCCTACTGCTTGACTGAAATAGTATTTTCAGCATCTTTCCCAGGGATCACATTCAAGCACGTAGAGAATACTGCTACTGCTTTCCTTGCAACAACAGATTGAGTCCTGGACTATTCTCACTCGGATTCTCTTCACTAATCTCATACTTGCTGCTTATTTCTCTTTTCAAATATTTCCACCGTTGTCAATACACAAATGTGTCCCTCTGGATGAATGCCATCTGGAACAGCCTTTTTGCATTGCTCTGCCTCATCAGCTCCAGCTTCTATTAAAATCTCCTTAAAATTGGAATTTTAAAATATAAATATATTTAATATGAACATTAAACTGCAATTAAGGCAATGAACTCCCTTCGCTTCCTTTCCAGAAGTTACGCACTGTTAATTTCCAAACCACGGTCAACCTCAAAGTGTTCAAATGTAACAATTCTGAGTTAGTAAAACCCACCAACAAGAAAACCTTGGCTTGTAAACATTAAGTTTTACATGGTCTGCACATCATGGAAGCACATAAATATATATATATATGTATATATATATATATATATATATGTAAAAGTCAAAGAGAAAAGCACCCTCTCCCTCTCAGGAGAAACAGGAACCAACAACCCAACACACCCCACTCCTTTTAAATGTTTCATTTGTCTCAGGCTTGTGAAGAATGCTATGCTAATAAATGCTGATAGCCTGTTTTTGCAGAAGCAATCTCCTGGTTCCAAGTGAGCAGCTGGAACAATGTTTTATCTCCAAGCAGGAGACAGGAGATGTCACTTGGACTGCTGAAGTCAGGGCCGGTGGGACGAACGTCTCCACCAGGATGTACAGAACAGAGCCTGGTCAAAGTGACAGAGAAAAATTCTGAAACAACACCAGGTTACACAAAAAAGGACAGAATACTCTGTAATTTACTTGCTACTAATGGAATGCAGCCTGGAAGAATCTAGGTTTTTCTCTGTGTTTTTGTATCTGTGTATCTATTTAGCTTCAACCTGAACTGAATTTACACCTCACAGAGTGGACTATGATGGTAACATTCTGGAACAGAACAATTTTCTTCCTCATCTGCATCCTTCTCCATCAACCTATTTTCCACCAAACTGCAGTCCAAGTTTCATCTGTTTTTCCTAAATGCATTTGTATCTAGCCATGTGTAAAGCACTCTGCTCTCATACACATCTAAATAAATGCACTAAAAACACTGTACAGATGTTTTCATGCTTTGCTGAAGAAAAAACAGAGATGGTGGAGCTTTATAACAAATGTTTGTGGCAAGTCCTCAGTAATTGCTGATAGATCCTGTACTTCATACAGTGTGTTGCTATTTCAGCTGATGCAGATTTCCACAGAGAAACAGGTTTGAAAAGTAATGGCTATAAAATCATTAATAATTTTAGTTGTTATGCTTTAACCAGAATTACATTTTAATACATGCTATATTTTCTTTATAAATTAATGGTATGTAAGATGCCTTATGAGATCTGACTGACTAAGGTTCTAATTAAAAAAAACTGAACAACACATTGATGACATACTCATGTTAGACCCAAATTCCCTTTACAATATAACTTTGGGGTAGTGTGGGGAAGAAAAGTCACCTGATACATAAAAATACTTTTAAAATGTAAATATCTACAGTAAATGGAGACATGTTACTGCTATCACACGTTGAGAAAACATTTTTGGTTATCTTTTAATGTACTCAACAAAATATGGGGAGGGAAAAGTGCTGGGGTGGTTCAGCATCCTTGGACAGTGTCAGAGTGACTTGAATTTAATCATCAGTGTGTAGATTCCTCTGTAAGGCTCAGGTTTCAGCTTCTCCAGAGCTAAAATTAGCCCAGGCTCCCAAAAGCACAGGAAAAGCCCTGTAAACACTGTAGAAAATCTCACTCAAAGAGTAGGAACCACCTCATTTCTCAGTTATCCAATGTGTGGTACCTTTTAGTTCCAGGTGTTTCTACAGCTCAACCAAATTGCATCAGTTCATCTAGGCAATAAAATAACACAATAATAATAATAATAATAAATTAAAACAAAACCCCAAAACAAATCACCACCAAAAACCAGAAGCTACAAACTGCTTCATTATGGGTGCCTGGTGAATCCAGTGCACTACATTTATGCAACCCAACTTCCCATAGTAAGCAGGACAGCCCAGACAGGAAAGATATATATGTTTATAGATTGGCCTAAACACAAAGTACAGCTCATCCCTACTAAAAATCAGATATATTGATACTGTACTGCATTATTAGACACAAAATATGCCTACGCAGATGGATCATTCCCAAAGTTTTCTTTCTAGAAAATCACCCCTTTAAATCAAAGGTGACACGTTGATCCAGCCTACAGGATTTCTGTCTTCTAAAGAAAAATCCAGATATTTTGTATACCATGCAAATAATCCAGTATTATATGGTCCATAGAGTTCAGAATAATGTTCCTGAAACAGATTTATGACAAAAGTATCTACTTAATAGAACAAGGGGAATTCTGTATCTGTCCTCATTTGTGTGCTCCTAATTAGGCATATGCAAAAAAAAATCTGCATCTAACAAGACACCACAGCTTGACCTGACACTGTAACGGCCCAGGGACAAACAAATTTACCCTTAAAAAAAGGAAAAAGGAAAAAAAAAAATGAAACAACCAAAACAAACAAAAAAACCAAACACCAAAGCACACAGAGGAACTCATTAGTAGTCAGCAAGTCAGAAACAATTCAAACTTTATTATTAGGCCATTAAAGATTAACAGCCCCAGCAATCTGGGTGAATATACCCTGAAACAAGTCCATCTTCACGATTCACACTGCTCCTGTCACTGCAAGCAGAGACTACACCAACCTCAGGGAAATTTAAGCTCAGCTTTATGGATGGACTACTCTGCTGACTTTGCCTTCACTAAAGCAAAATCCAAGATATCTATGGAAAATACAGCAGCCCTTTGAAGCCAAGAGGTGTGCTACAAGTCTCTGACTGTGTTTCTCTTCTCCATTTTGTCCCCAGAGCTCTAAACACTGATTAAAAAGAAAAGGAAAAAAAAGGCTCCAGTCTGGCTTCTCCTTATCCTGACCATATAATTACACATTTCCTTTTCCTGCATGCTGTGTTCATACGTGGTGTGAGATGTGTACAGGGACAGTCACTTGAAAGTGCCTGGTAGTGTCTGGGTTTTAACTTGCAACTGCAAACAAAAATAAATCTCTTTTAACTCATTAGGGCCCAGATGTATCCATTTACTGTCGCTTGATTTTTTTGTCATTTGCTTTTTAAAATTCTCAGTTTTAATATTTATTCCATTTATTCCACAACATGAATGCACATAAGTTCATTTTTACTTCCATTTATAGCTACAACAATGAACACTAAAGAAAAAAACTTTGCTTATAGCATTTAATGCCATTGTATCTTCTCTTTTCTATAGGATTGATAATGTTTGTTGACATACTTATGTCCAAATTCTATTATAGCCAGTGATTTTTGTATCTAAAGAGATAAAATTGTGTCAGAGCATAAAAAAAAGCACAATTCTGCACTTTCAGTGACTTTTCTGACCTGTGTGTTTTTAATATTTCTCTTGCTTTTTAATTTTAAAATACAGAAAATAATTTTAATTTATTGGGCTGTGAAAACGGAATTTTTAAATTGATGTGTGGTGTGAAAACTTGCACCTTCACAGTGCAGATTCAAAACTCGATTTGCACCTTTTCTCTGTGAATAGCAGACAAAAAAAAAAACAAAAAAAACAAAAAAAAACCCCACCATATTTTGCCAAGGATTTTGAGCAAGTCACTGCCTGCTTTGACCCACCTATGGCCCCTCTCTTGGAATTGCCTTCCCGGGACTGCCTGCCTTGTGATACATGGTAAGTAATTAATTGGAAAGAAGCAATTACCACCTCTGGATTATTCTTCAGCCCTTGCTCTGGTCTGCAGGAGATGGGAGCAAATGGCATTTCCCAGCCACACGTGGGCAGCCCAGCCTCCATCCAGGTGTTCAGTGGGAACTTGGATTCCATATAATTTTCTCGGCTCAGTTCATAATGACTTAAATGACTTTAAAAAAATAAAATAAATTCTTCCCTAGCTGCAAAAGCAAACAAAATTTTAAAAGTGCAAGAGCCCTTGGTGGAGAAAGGTACAAACCATGAAACTCAATTTATCGTCCTAACCCACATCAGGTGAAATCTGATGGATTACATTGGTGGTTCAACAGGGAACATCTCTTGTAATTACTTGCTCACAAGCTTCCCACCAGCCAATAACTATTTGTCTTAATTGACAGTGTGTAATCCTCAAACAGCTGAACCTTCCTCTTCCAGTGAATGAATTCTGTTCATAAACCCTTTGTTAAGGTCTTAGGAGTAAATCCAGAAATTACACATTAGTGGGATGTGGAGGCAAACAGCACTCTACCCCAAAATAAAAATCCTAACTGTCCAAAGCCCACAAAAGCAAGCTGCATGCATCTCTATTCAAAAGCTATGGATTTTTACATGAATTGCCTCTCTTTTCAACTTTAATTTAGGGATAATTACATTAGATTACCTTCCCTTGGGGTCTTCATGGCAAATATACAGCTACAGAAACAAGAGCAGATTGGACATGGAGATGATAGAAGAAATGAATATAATTGTAATGAGGTCTGTACCAAAATGAAAACCACTCGGCCTTCCACCCAAAAAATGCAAACAGAAGAAAAATGCACAAGTCTGCTCTGAACAGTGCAAGATTCTGGCCACCCAGGAGAGTTCAGGAATTGCCATGAACCCCACAGCTAGAAGTCTCAGCACCAAGAGTATGCCAAGATTTTCAAAGGGTCTAATTTAGAAAATACTTTCCCCCCCACTGTCTCTGGAGCATCCCTCTAATCCCATCAGTCTTTGAGGAATAAGAGCTTTCAAGCTCTTCTTTCCTTCTCAGGAGACAACTGCAGTAACAAACTGCTCAGCTATCATAAGAAAAGCTATTCAGAAAGACAAACTGAGTTAAACCCTGAATGCAGATTAAAATTTATTATTTATTATTAAATACTCAGGTATATACCAGTCTCTATGTGTTTAAATACAAATATAATAAAAACTAACGTAAGTTAAACACAGTTTAATGATTGGCAAGATCTTCTATAGCATATCCCTGTCTCAGAAAAATTACTAATATATTATTTATTAATATTTACAGAATGTGAACTTTAAAGCATGCTAATATAATTACATTTTTTGCTTGAAGTATTTTTCTTTTAAAAAAAAAGACATTAAACCCCAACCTTTGGTATCCTTTCGGTGGGGATCTTTAAAGAAAAGGCGACTGCAAAATTCTGAGTAGATGTACAAAAAGTCTATGAGAAACATCCCCTCTGACCAATGCCTTATCAGGACAGATTCTGTGTTTATGCTCTCTCATCTGTGAATTATATTTAAGTTTTCAAATCAGAAAATGGGCCACTTCCTTGACCTTAATTGTTACACATTTTTAGCTAGGAAATCTTTCTGATATTTTCATTATCGCCTGTCTAATATCATCTCACCTACCCAGCTTTGAAATGCAGTATTGTCTATAGCCCCTGTGCCTTGGGGAAGGATTTTTCATTTCATATTGTTTGTTCAGACTTTAATGAGATTCTTAAAAGAGCAATCCCCTGGATTGTAATAGAATCCCACCATAGATCAGAGGCTAGTAGGAAGTGTTTTGACATGACTGCTTTTGCAGAGAGGGAAATTTATGTTCACAAAAGTAGACTAGATAATGAAAGGTGGAAGGAAGAGAAAAGAGAATGAAGCAGCAACAGGCACTCAGATTACAATAAGTGTATAACATCAGAAGATATCAAAAAAGGGAGAAAAAACCCTGCAGAAATGTTAGTAGGAGTCACACTTTAAAATTAAATTGCTTTTTCCTCCCTCCTTTTCAAAGGACTCTTTTCCAAAATTACTGATAATGACAACTAGAACATACAGGATTCCACAGAACAAAAATGGACAAATTGGCTTGAAAATCTGCTAATGAGAGTTATACTGGTGTCTAGGATGATAACATTTAATTTTAAAAACAAGGGACAGTTTTTCCTCTTCTAAGAATCTCACAGCTATGACCAGAAACAGAAAACACTTTGTATAGAGCAAATCTCTATATCAAAGGAAAATAATGACTTGTCTTCCCTCAATATACTTTTTTGGCATGTCTATTTTTAGATATGCTTTTGGAAATTAAAGTATCTTTTGAGGAACAGAAATAACTAGCAAGATGCTGATAATAAATCACAAAATATCTCTAATTACATTACTTTATGCATTCATTAGTATAATATATTTAATTTGTAAAAAAAATGAAAACTGTCCAAACTTGCAGGCCACCTGTGGATTCAGCAAGACTTGGCAGGACAACAGAAACCACCAAAATAAATGTTAACTGCTGTGATCAGCCCTGTGTTTAATGTCTCATGGTACTCTCAAAAGCACAGAAAGCAGAGAAAAATGTGCAAATCAGCAAATCACTCTTAAAGCTAATGTTCCCTAAAGGCAAAAGGAAAATGGTATCGGAAGAGAAGCTGGGGAGACTGAAAATACTTCTTAACTAGTAAGTTCCAGCTGATTTTCATAGTGCTTTAAAAGAAAAACAAAACTAATTTTTAACATAATTATAAGCTTTTTTAAATTCTTCTTTAACTTGGTTTTAGTAATTATTATTAGGTGTCTATAATATACAATATTATTATTTATGCCAATAATAATACATAATGTTATGACAGGAAGATTTTAAAATCACTGAAGGAGTAGAAGACATCCCATTTCCCCATCTTTTCAGTACTGAACTCGTCTAACACTTATTTGCTCTTCTCTCTATTAACATCCAAAGGTGAGAGCTGACCAGTTTACAAAAGTGGCAAGGTAAGACTATTAATTTACCTGAGATAGGCTTAATTTCTGAATCACAGATTTACTGAAGTAATTAAACTACCACAATGTATCAGAAAGATTTGTGGATGCATTAATTCACACAGGGTGCGTGATTTAGCAGATTGCACGTGAATGCACCTCTACTTTATTGATTTTAAAATGGTTTGGAGCAGAGAGCCCAATCTGGGCAATATCCAGATCAGACACGAATTTCAGCCTCCAAAATGCCTCAAACATGACTAAGTGCTCCCAGCTAGAGACAAGCCTGGAGTAATTATGAATAAGGTGGTAATTAGGAGCTGACCAACGCCTGCTTGAGCCCAGCTCAACCTTCACTGCCCCTCCTAGCCAAAGAGAGAGAAAGGGGAAGGCACCAAAGAGTCAGAGATGGTTTAGTGGCGGGGTCACTCTTTAAAAAACCACCTTCAGCCCAGAAATACCCACGGGCAGCTGATTTGGGCTGCAGGTGAGATGCTGAGATCCCAGGGCTGGCAGCGGGCAGAGGCAGCCCCTGAGCAGGAGGAGGATGCTTGGGCAGAGCCCTGGGCAGATGCCCGGGCCAGGGCAGCAGCTGCTCCTGGCAAGGCTTCAGCTCACTCCAGGGAGCTCTGGGCTCCTGTTTGCCTCCACTTAATCCCGAGCAAAGCCTGGCCCTGCAAGGCAAGGCACCTGAGCTAATAAGCTCTTTTGGATCCAAAACACAGCGGGAACACGGGGACGCGCCAGCAGGAGCCAGCCCGGGTCCTGCTGCCATGGAAGGGAGCCAGCACTAATAAGCTGGGCCCATATGACAGCTCTCATGCTGGGCTGTGCTGCATATCCCAACTGTGTGGATATTTTCAAGCGCTTTTTTCATTATCCGCCTTTTTTTTTTTTTTTTTTTTTGCAAAGTGCCTGGCATGCCACCACATTAGTCTGGCCCTAAAACGGCAAACTTCGGGGGGTGAAATAAGGAAAGGTCCCCTACACATATAATTTGACTGTTTCTGGTATTAGGAAAAAAGATTTGGACAACAAAAAAAAAAACCTTTTTTTTTTTTTTTTTTCCTTCTATGATGGTGTATTTCAGCATTTCAGAAGAGGTTTCTGCCTGTAGTGTGCACTTAATACCATTAAAAAAAAATGTAATATTCCAGTGTTTGAAAAATATGAATGGCATTTTCGTTTTATGTTGTGCTTAAAGTAATCCTTAGGTTAAATGAGTTTATATAAAATATGCTCCGGTGAATTAAAAACTTTCCTGTGAGGAAATATAGGTTTTGTAGAAAATGCATCACAATCCTCTTACACCTAAGATTATAAAACACGGTTAAAAATCTGCCACAATTTCTGTTTTATTTTTACTTTGGGGGAAAAATAGTGGGTTTCTTGTACTGGAGTACAAACCTTGAGGTAAACACACAAGATATGACAACTCATCTTTTAAATCATATAAGGCTCCATCTGAGCTAAAAACATTTTTTTCTTTTATGGTGAACGTGATCTAATTAATGCCTGGAAATCCAATTATTCTTACAATACATTTTAGAACAGATATATTGCTTTTGGAAGTCATATGCAGCTGAGTTCAAATTTATACTTTTTCCCCAATTTGAAATTACTGTACTGCATGCTTCACTGCTCAGCACTCCTATTTTCATCACAGGGTGGGGCTTTGGTAACAAACAAGATTAAATAGTGTCAAGTTTTCCCAGAGGAAAACTTAGACTGGGCATGAGGGAAAGAATTCTTCACCAGAAAGGTTGTCAAGAACTGGAACAGGCTGCCAAGGGAGGGGGGTGACTCCCAAAGTCCTACATACCATTCCTGAAGGTATTTAAAAGAGGTGTAAAGCTGTCACTTATGGACATGTTTTATTGGTGGACACAGCAGTGCTGGGTTCATGGTTGGACCCCATGATCTTAAAGCTCTTTGTCAGCCCAAATGATTTTATGGTTCTGTGGTTCCCTGTTTTGAAAGGAGACTAATGCAATCTAAAAAGAAGCCTCTGTGGAGAAGTACTATAGAAATTTATAGCATATGCAATATTCATTTTGACTGAGGACTTTTTGAAAGGTCTCCCTTTCACAAATCACAAACTTGAACGCAAAATTCAATAAAACTGATCTCTTAAGGGTTAAAAAGAAAAAGTTGTATTTTCTTCACCTTGAGTGTGGCATTAAAATGACTATCATATGCAAAGCCAGCAAATTAAAAAGTAACATCAACTTATAAACTGCTGAAGGAAATGCCAAAACTGATACATTGCTCTGTAGAAAACCAGGGCAGCAGATGAGAACTGACAGAGAGCAAACCTTGCAGCTTCCAGCCCCCTGTTAGAATGTTTCTCATTCCAAAGTTATTTCATTAACACACTCACAAGCACCTCCACTCAGCCTTCAACAGGCAATTTCGATACAGAACGAAAAGCCCAACTTAAAAGTAAAGAAATACTCCCACAGGTAGTTTTATACAAACTCTCCTTTCTGCCACAAGGCCTTTTTGAGTTAAATAAAATTCAGAAAATCTTAAAGGCATGGGAGACAACTGCAGTCTACACAGACAGCACCACAGAATACACAAAACAATTGTTATAAAAGGGATGTTTTGTCCCCTCCTTTGGAAAACCGTGAGTATGGAGCTTTCTGATACTGCAGTTGAATGAATTCCATTCCTGAAACATCCTGTAACTCTGTTCTGCCACCTTTGATAACTCCTCCTGGGTTCCCTTAATTCACACTTCCTTTTAGTGTGTCTTAAGATTTTTAAGAGTAGATACTGAAAAAAAGGTCTATTATGACAACAACTGTTTTAGCAGTTACCTGCAAAATGTTAAATTTCAATGTTACTTTCCTAATTTCCATCTACCAGCCCTCAGCTTGTATATCATTTAATTAAAGCTGTGTCAGAGGTTCACAGTGGGTTACCCAGCAGAACAATAACAATCTGCCTCACTGGATGAGACTCTTGATGGAACTCCAAGGTGCTGAGTAACCCAGAATGGAAGGGGTAAATGATTCAGACATCTGAGAAGTTTGTTTCCATCGCTGCCATCTATACCCTTTATTGCCAGGCCAGGAGAAAATCCATCTTACAGTAAAATGCCAAAAATCTAAACTTTAGATGTCTGCTCAGGTCTTCTGTGTCTCTTTTCTCCCAAACCCCTTTCAGCTGCCCTTGAGGTGGGGTTCAAATAGCATCATGTCAAGATCACCTCTCCTAACTCTGCTGTTGTAAAAGCAGATTTCAAAGACACGTCTGGCACCAGAGGGTTTGCCCAGAGCTGTGGAGCATCTGCCCAGCTCGTGTTTCTGCAGGACAGTTCTAAGGTGTGTCCCCCAAACCTGCACACTTGGAGACCACCACAGCTTGCTGGGAATGACTTCCCAGTGCTTGGGTCACAATCTTTGGTCCTCAGAGGTGTGTGGATAGATTGTTCTGTTGAGATTTGTTTCCTCCTTGGAGGATTTCACATTATCCTGGGGTTTCAGCAGCAGGAAAAACCTGTTACAGAAATTACTGATGATAAAACCACAAGGACCACGTGGCCCAACAGTGATTCGATTTTCAGGACATCTTATTAAAGTTGCAAGATTATTTTGCCTTGATAGACCAACCCAAGACTTCAATCTTTGTGATCACCACAAATATGTCAAGGCTTCCAACCTCTACAGTCACTTCTTAGGATTTTAATTCTCGTTTTGGTTTACCCAGTTTGCTAGACACCTTTATCATCTGTGAGTAAATGTAATGCAGGCTATTTAAGAAATACAATTATTGTACCAGTGGCTCTGAAATATCCATTTCTGCCAGAAATAAATGCATGGTAAAAGACCTTAACTCACACTTCACTAAAAATGAGCTGTCTGATAGTCCATTCTTTTCAGTCCAGCCAGCTTTGGTTCCAGTGCTATACCTGTTTCTGACTAAGTTAGAATGCCACTAGGCTGTGGGAAACAACCTCATGGCAAGAAACATGGTTTTTAAGAAGTAACAAACCATACTTATCATCAAAAAAAACCCACAAAAAGAAAAAACCCAACGTTTCTGATTTGCTGAAAGTAGACATACACAAACTATAAAATACGTACTTTTACATGGCATGAAAAACAATATTATTGTATAATTAGGAGGAAAGAAATGGACTTTCAATTTCAGGCTATTATATGCAGGAGACATACCAACAATGCAAATCCCTGCAGGGAGGGATTTGTAAAATTCCCATTACAGCCCATTGTGTACTGCTGTTCACACAGAGAGGGATTTCCTGGAGCTGACATAAAACTACACTTACCTTTGGCTGCCACTGGGGTAAGTGCTAATTCAACATAAGTGATGGTTTTATTTGTTTGTTCTGTTTGTCAGAAAGGTACAGGCACACCAGTTATACTGTGAAATACAGGAATTATGCTTCACTTTTGCACACAACTCCAGGGGACAGTAAAGAACATCTAGTTCCAATGGAAGACTAAGACATAAATTACAATTTTAGTGCTCACTGTGAAAAGCTTCAGAACCTGTTCAGATGACAGTGAAGACCTAGCCACTGGTTTCTGTTCTAAAATATCTTATTAATAGGGTTATTTGTAGTATGCAAAATGATTTTTGAGACATCAGGCAAGGATGAGTGCACAACACTGAAATCACAAGTTAAATTCACCGTGGCCTGGTCATGTGTTTTCCTGTTGCCAGTCTCAGGACATTTAAATTTGACCCGAACACAAAAAGCCAAGGAAATATTTTAATACTTTGCATTTGCATTAGTTCAGTGCCTGGCAAACAGGCTACTCTGGCAATGTGGCTGGTGACATTCAGGTGACAGAGGTGAGGGTAATATAAGGATCTCTGCAGGCTGTAACAACAGCGATGGCACATAAAACAGACTGAGCAAAACAGAAAAATGGATCCATCAAGGCAACAGAGCCTCTGCCACAAATCAGCCTGCTAATAAAGTAGTTGAGAAAGCTCAGGGTGAGTTTATGCTCTGCCCGTGTTGGAAATTAGCACGCTGACCTTCTAAGTTGGGACTGTCAATGCAAAACTCAAGTGTCACCAAGGTCAACAATTACACATATGCACAGCAGCTGCACTATCATTCTTAGGATTTGTTTCCTGACATAGGAAAAGTTAAACTGTGCTGCAATGTGAGAGCTGCAGAACTGTAGAGAGAAAAATCACAAAAAAATCAGTTGTTTTCAAACCCTCAAACAAGCAAAATTGTTGCATTTTAATGGTACAACAGTAAACTGATGATTTAATTTATTCCATATATATGTTTTTAAAGAGTTTGATTTTTAAAATAACAAATAATTAACATAAATGAGGCAGCAATTACTCTTTTCTGCCTTTCATGTTTACCATAATAATGTATTATGAGAGCCATCAGTGAAAAGTAATAAATATAATCTCACTTCATTTTACTGATCAACAGCAATCAGTTAATGGGTTATCATACGAGATACAATCGATAGAACAGGAAATTTAAAGAGAGATGTTTATTGCTACTTAGTGAGTACTTCTATTGATATTTTAAATTTATAATTAGAATAACAACTCATTTGCCTTTCACCATAAAAGCAGAAAGCTTCAGTTCTTGCTTTTAGACATCCAGATGTAAAAAAACCTGTAATTTTGTTGTGACAGAACTTGTAGCAAGACTAATTTCCCCACCTACCTTAACACAACAAAATGCTCCAAAAATACTACTCTTTAAAAGTGTTCAAATTAAGAAAAATAGAGATATTTCACCAGTGCCAAGCAAAGAAATAAAATGTCAAGCACTAAATAAAAAAATATTCTCTGTCCATGCAGGAAGGATTTCAATAGGATTTTTACATTATTCTACACACCACGGACTTTATTCAGGAAGGTATTTATGCATATTTCTAATCTTATTAAAGGCTTACTCACTGATGAGCTCATTGTATTTCAAGATGTGCTTTTTTTCCTCCTGCCATGATTCCTTTACAGTTGCACTTCACAGATAAAATACAAAAATTACAGTATAAGTAGCCTAATAGGATGCTCCATCTGTGACATTGACATAATAAGGTGCTTCAGAAGACATAAGAAAGTCTCAAGGGAAGATTTCTTCCCAACTCCAGGCACCTAGCAGATGTCATTCTTTCACTTCAAACAAAATTAAAGTCAAATTATCTCATTTTTGAAATTTAACGTGTTCTTGTCTGTTTCATTTTCCCTTCAAAACCGTTCTCTTAGAATATTGATATAAAGTTAATCAAGTTTAAATTTTATTTGTTAGAACTACTACACTGAAATAGAAAAGCAAACAAACAAACAACTCCAAAAGGATTCACAAGAGCAGGATTTAAGAATAGCAGAAGGGAAAAGAAAGACTCCACATTTTTGTGTTCCTTCTGGGAGGGACAGGGAGTATAAAAACTTAACAAAAATATAAGTGGGAGAACATTGTAGAAATTGTGTGATTTACTGAAATGACATTACATAGGTAGCAATTAGCAGAGAACAACCTTTTGAAAATAAAATTCAGATACTGAAATCTAAACTAAAGCTTAAAAATATAGTCTATTTTTTTATCCTACTTTTTAGACAACACCTTGAAAACTTCTGTTGTTTTCAGAACCCTGACACCTTCTGCACTCCTTCTGTCCATAAATACAGATGAGTGAAACTCAAACTTTTTTAATACAACTAGACCACCTGTAAACATCAAAATATTTTAAATACCCTAAATTCTATGGCAACATCAGAATAATACTTCAAATTGTACTGTTGAGTATCATTCAACTGGATGTATCAAAAAGATTTTCCTAAAACTGTACATAGCTCATAAACCACAGAAGTGTATTCCTTGTCTCATTTACTACCACATAGGTTTAGATACTATTTTCTAATAATATCTAAATTTGGTTTCCAATACTAGTTCCAGTCTGGCTCGAATTTTGGGAGGCAATGAGGAATCACCTATAGAATTGCCAGTACCACACTAAAAGGAAGTGTGAATTAAGGGAACCCAGGAGGAATTATCAATCACACAAAAACTGGACAAGCCCTAGTGACAGGAAGCACGTGGTGTAGAGGAGCTGTAGGGAAATGAGCCAGGGCACATAAAACATCTGCCTGTGGAAGCTGCCGTACCTCCCAAGCCTGGCCTGTGAGCCCAGGCAAAGAACCTGAGCAAAGATGAGAACAAGAAGTTATTCATTCTCATTTGACCTACTTCATCTTCTAATTAGCATTTGGTAATTGGCTGGAAAAAGTCCAATTTCTTGCCCAGTAGATGCTTCTTCAGGTGTGCTGACTGCTTTGGGCCAATGCCTGGGAATATGGCAATCTGTACTACGTGATCCAGGAATACAAAGCTCACTGTAATTAAGTGGAATCCAAGTACCTAACAGTTAGGGATTTTGGATTATTCCAAGGGTTACATCACATTGCAAAGAATAACATGGAAAAGCTGCTCTCCCTTTCTGCATGTTAGAAGTAACAGATCATCAAACCTGAAAGATTCAATAAAACTGGTATATAGAGAGGGCAAAGACGAGAACGTAAGTGCACTTAAAATCCACTTAAAATCAATTCTAAACTAAGTACTTCCAAAAAAAAGTTTTAACTTCAGGTAAAATAACAAGAATATTCTGAACAAAAACAAAAAAAAACCCCGCCAAAACCAACAAGGATAATGGAGAGGGAAAATCTAAATAATACTACAAAACTATTTGAACTGGCAACTCAAGTCAAGCCACCCTTCTGCTGTTTCTGTAAACAAAGTAATCATTTACCAAACTGCCAAATGAACTCCAAGGTGCTACTCTGCAAATCTCCATCTGTAGGAGCATTCCCAGGCATGCCATGAAATCTGAAAAAGCTCCAGTTGAACAGAGCCTCATCTGACCCTGGAGAATCAGTTGAGCTGAGGAAATAAGAATACTAAATGCATGCAAATATCTATTCTGACACATTTTTTTGAAGGCCTGCGATAGTTTGGGGGTTTTTTTCCACAAGAAGCATCCCAATACTTAGCCATGATGAATATTGCAGGACACCACAAGACTCTCTAGAGCAATGTTTCAGTGTCAACAAGAAACTGGTGCCTTACAGCAGTGTGGACCCTGCATTCATTTAACTGCACCGAGGTAGGCAGCAGTAACTGGTAAACAAGTAATTATATTTTCACACTGAGAAGAAGTAAGAAGGCTGAAAAGTCAAACAAGAAGTGGACTGCAATTTCAGTGGTACCAGTCATGAAGTTTGAATTTCAGTGAAGGTTGATTTTATAATGGAAGGGTAACTTCATCCTTCCAGTTTCATTAAAAAATGTAAAGAAAAGCCTTTGTGGAGATAGAGGAGTGTTTTCCACTGAATCTTATCTACTGCAAAGTTCTTATTAAGGATGAGGATTTGAGGTCAATCCTCTAGTTTCAGCAAGTTAATCGAGTGATTAAGCTTTGACTAAAAATTTCAGGGATAAAGTTCTTCCAGCTGAGCTTAACCTCAGCATGTGTGATGGAATTAAAACTTACTAAATCCTCACTTGCCAAGAAGACTTGTATTTGAAACAAAACTGATGACTTGTTGCTGCCATCCCAACTTGTCACTGTATATAATTAACACAAGGACAGGTTAATCACATTGAATTGCCTGTCCTGTTCTCAGTGGCTGTTAAACAATATTTGAGAAAATAAAAGCAAATTTGGCAGTTGCTCCTGCAAGTACAAATGCAAATACTCAGTTCAGTTCTATTTTGCTCCACAGAGTTTAATACATGTTTTTTGACCTACCCACATGCATCCACTTGAAACCAAGGCCACTAATTAGATGTTAAATGTGCAGGAAATTTGAGCTTCAGTCATGGGTTCTGCCACAAATGTGTAATGCCCTTTAAAACCTTTTACTGAAAGGTACTGAATGAGCACAAAAAATAATACCGGTCCCATTTAACATCAGCTAATCAAAATATCTGGGGAAAAAAAAAAAAAAGTGGAAGAACTTATCAAAACAAAAACAAAAAGGTTCCTCACATATTCTTCAGACACTTTTTTGTTGTTTTCTCAGAAAAATATTCATGTGGACTCCAAACATCACATGTGACTTAGTTATAATCACTCTACACGCAAAGACCCTTCCAGTGTTAGGTCTTCACACTGTGACCCATAATGACTGTTGTTACTGGGGTTCAAAGCAGCTGGTGGGGACAAGTGGCTCTGTCCCACAAGTCAGGCCGTTCAAAGTTCACACACACAGGCCAAATTTTTATGTAGGAGCAGATTTTAGAAAAAAAAAACTTTTGAGATTACATAGACATTGAAAAATGCTAAAAATCCTTCTGCTTTTGAAAAAAAACAAAACAAAAAAACAAAAAAACACAAACCACCAAAACAAAACAAAACAAAAAAAACCACAACAAAACTGTAAAGCAAACTTCCCAGTGTGACCATTCACAAGACTCTCTGACAGCCACACTCCCAGTGTCACAGATGTTCACTGCTAGGACCAAAGCCCCTTTACAGTAGTGGCCTCAGTGATCTGGGAGGTTGCCACTGGACTCCCCACTGACACAAGCCAGGTTTCTTCCCCAGCTCGATCCCAGGTTTCCCCAAGCTGAGTCTCAGATGTCTCATTCCATAATAAGAAACAGCCTGAGCTGATTCCTCTGAGCAAAGATCCCAAAGGAACCCATGGGCTTTTATCCCCTCACAGTCCGAGCATGCCAAGGTCTCTCTCTTCTTCCCAAGCTCCCCACTCCTGCTCTGACTCCCAGTGTGTCCACCTGGCTGGTGACACCTGGCTGGTGACACCTGGCTGGTGACACCTGGCTGGCATCTTCATGCCCTCTGTTCTCAAGGCCTTCTGTCTTGGGCTCCCACACCCAGAGCTCAAGCTGCACCTCAATCTGCAGTTTACAAATCAAGTTACCAGCACCAAATACATTCCTTGGCAAAAACAAATAGCCCAAATGTGCTTAAAGGTTCCTTGGTCACACATAAAGTTTATGTAGAGCTGGTTGAAGACACAGTTGAACTGCACTGTTGCAGCCATGTTTGCCTGAACCTGTACAAGCTGGAACAAAAGTGCTGAGCAGAACCAAGCAAGACCTTTATTTGTTTGTTTCCTTTTAACACAAGGATCAAATAGATGAGTTGCTTCAGTGCAGTGCCTGGTATACACAGTTGCTGAAGTTTCTGTTGATTGCAGGCACTGAGCTTGTGCCTTCCTGCCAATTCAAATTCAACTCCCACACAAGTTCTGCAGGAATGGCCAGGCAGCAGTGCAATGCCATCTTCCAGTGCTCTGAGAAGCCAGCAAGCCCTGCAGCCAGCAAGGCGACTTTGTTCAGGCCATACACTCATAATTTCATCTGAAGATAAAACACCTGAAGCTACAATGCCTCCAATTCCAAAGCTGCCCCTCAGTGTGTAAGATTACCAAATCAAGCTGTCCCCATGTTCAATCCCTGAGCTCCTGGCGTATTTCCTGGCTGTGACATCTGCCTATTAATATTCGTCAGGAAAACAATCCAAAAGTAAAACTCTTTTAGGCCTCCAAGAGCACTGTTGACCTTATTTCTAATAATACACAAGGACTTCTGTTCCACATCTACTTTAGATTTGGTGTGAAAGAAAACACAATACCTATAAAACACAGTACAGCTTTACCTAATAGCATAAAGGAATATATGGACCTAGAAAAAGAACAAAACACAAACACACAACATTATCCCCTTGACACTAAAAAAAACAAAAAAGAAAAATTATTTTTGCATTGTATTGCTTACTGTTTCAGATCATTTCTCACTGTTCATAGTTTTCCTATCAATCAATGCATCTTAAAGTCATGTCAGACCTTCAAACTTTTTTTAGCATGAAATCTTCCACCCCTGCTTTCCTCTTGCTGACAGTTTCCTGTGATTGTCAGGAGTCTTTTCCATATTGCCACGCTCTCTGTCTTTGTGCTTTATTTCTCTTCCATGCTAAACACCAGAGAAGATATTTGGGAGACCAGATTAGAGGTGTGGTTCAAGTGCATTCCCTTTAACAACAGAATGGATTGAACAATATTGACAATAATATTTTCAAGGCTTTATGTTACTTTATGGATGAGTGTCTTCTAACAAACCATTAGTGTTGTCAAGTGGATTGTTACTGCTGCATCGTGTTCTGCTATAAAAGCAAGAGTTGGAGAGGGTTCTTTTCAATTAGATTTTTCAGATTAAAATAAAGTGCAAGCATGGCAATATTATATCTAAGAACCGTTCACTGAAAAAACAAAAGAGGGTAAGTGTTCCTACTAAAGTGGGTAGGAAAAGGAGCAGAGAGAGGAGAAAAAGGGAGGGAGGAAGGAAATAGAAGATGGGGGATAGTGTTACCACCAGAACCTTGGCTCTTTGATGGCATCGGTTTAGGAGGCTAAGGGTGCATGCCACAAACCGTAGTGCACTTGTCTAGCTCCTGCTAAGGTTCCTCCTGCACCTTGATTTCATGGGCATCCAGGCATTCTTGGTGGGCATTTTCCCTACCACCAATTGTGCAGGCTTCCTCTGCCCTGATGGGCTGTAAGGCCAGTACAGTTTTTATAGCAATCTTTTACCTCATCTGTAACATACACTGAAGCATAAATAGATTGGTTCCTCTCATGGTGTTAGAACTAAAGGTGTACGTGTGAGTAGTCTGTGACAATGACACCTTATTCAGGCCATCAGAAAACCACACCTTGAAGAAAACCAGATTTAAGCACAGGTTTCCCAAAAGTACAAACACCAGACAAAAGCAAAGGCCATGAGAGAGGGAGCACAGGATGATGGCAAAGCTGCCAGGGCTACAAACACAAATCAGAAATGGTCAATTATAATCACTAAGGAAGCACAGGTTTGTGAACTGAAGAAAAAAAGAATGGTTTTACAAGTTAATAAAGATCAAGTTAGTAAACTGTGTTTGCCAAACAATAAAGACAAACTGAAGCAGCTTCCAACTGTGGAGGAAGAAACACTCTAAGTCAACATCCTACTCTTTTCAATTAAGAGAACAAAGAATGATCAGTATCAGTGATTACTGGTGTAAAAGTGGTGCTTACCACTCCCCATAACTCCATACTGCTTTTCTACTGATCCATCACCATCAATCTTAATGCCGAGACTTTCTATGAAAGGTAAGGTTAACACCAGAGACAGGACTACAAATAGAAAGTCTGTTTCTATCAGTTCTGATCATCTCTTTATTGGGAATGACTTGTAATAGTTGCTTAATTTGGTCTATAAGAATTCATATCATTATACTAAGACAAATAGTTTTCTGAGTAGACTTAAAACTTTAATGAGATGAAGAAATGCTGGTTTTGCATATATAGTGTGTTTCTTTAGGCCACAATAACACAGGGTCCTTGAAGATTATAGTTAAGATGCAAACTTATGGCTTGAGATGAGATAAATTTGCCCAGAAGCCTAATTTATATATTTATCCTTTTGACCCTACAAATTAATGAATTAGAAGAAAAAAAACTATGGCTTCTCTTCAGAACACCTTCCTTAAGAGACCTACATTAGTAACAGGGACCAAGAACAACATCTCTGTTCGCTGGTGGAAATAGGAATGAAAAACTGAACAGTTTCAACTGGATCCAACTCGTTCTGACCAGCATCAACAACTTCAAAATGGTTAAAACAAATTCAGACTGGTTTAAACAGGATCAAACCAGTTCAGTCCAGAACAAACTGGTTCTGATGAGTTGAAACCATTTTGAAACACATCTGACCATTTATGACTGCTTCAGACAGGTTTTGACTGTTTCAAAAGAGTTCTAACTGGTTCAAAATGGTTTTGATCTGATCCAACCAGCTCTACAGGTCCTGACCAGATCAAGATCCAACCTGTTCGAAGCACATCCAACCAGTTCTGAATGGTTCGATCCAGTTTCTACCAGATCCAATCAGTCTGAACAGTTTTTGACCAGATCCAACCGTTTGAACCAGTTTGAACAAACTCAAAATAATGAATAAAGGCAGTATTTTAGGTTTTCATTAAAATCTTTGGAGCTTTCAGTCTCCTCATCACCAGCCCCACGCTGTTCTGTCACCACATTATGAAATTCCACAGAGGAGCAGCAGCAGGAGAAGTACTGGGCAGAAAGGTCAGGCAGCCCTGTCACTGTCACTGTCACAGCAACCACATGTGGTTTTTCTCTACACACAGAAGAGCTCCCAGAGTATAATGACTGTACTAATATTGAAACAACATAAAAATGGCTGTGATAGCAGTTTCAGAGAACATAATAAATGGCAGTTACACCTAAAGATGGAAAGCTAATTTGTACTCATTTTGTAGCATTATTGACAACTACACAGGAAAATTAATCAATACCTAAGATATCTCATTTTCTTTTTCATGATGAAGCCCTGTCTCAAATGGGTTTGTGTTTTATTAAGGTGGGATTATTAGATTAAGCAAGCAAAGCTTTTGAACAAATTAAAACCTTTTAACATCTCTGTCATTAGAAAAATACTAAACTTACTATGTGTTACAGTATTATGGGCTATGTTTTCATGGGAGGCTGAACCTTTAAAAGCTCCAATACGAAATGAGAAATAGCCTCTATGAACTGCCATTGATAATGCAGCACAAGAAAATACTACACTAATTACTGATCTTTTAAAATAACACAGGCATAACAGGGATAATAATAATAATTTATCTAAATGGTGCACAGAATAAAAATAGGACACAAAGTTACAGGCACTTATCCCCATTTTTGAGACAGAACACCTGCACCAGTTCCTACTTATTAGTTTGCAAGTTTTGTACTAAGAATGAAATATTACTAATACAGCATTTAATGAATGAACATACCTAGAATGCTGGTAAAAAAAAATTACAAACTACACCTAAAATGCAGGCAGTGAAAAACTGATGAGACAAGATATATTAAGACCACATCAGAGAAACAAGGCAGCAAAGAGTTGATCAGAGTATTCCTAGCTACAAAGAGTAGCCAAAGAATCAGGGGAGGATTTGTCTTGAGGGGTTTCAGTGACACTTCATTTTGTGTAAGCTTACACAGACACTGAAGGCATATATCCAGCTAGCCATGCCTGGGAAAATAAAATTAAATAAAAACAAAACAGGTGTTGCCTGTAGTCATATGTGAAGGGAGAGTGGGGACCTGCACAGAAGAGTTGTTCTCTTCTTGTTACTGTCATGAAATAACTTACAGCAAAGTTTAAAAATCTTACCATTTGTGACCAAAATTCACATGCATACAATAGAGCTGATATATTGAGAAATGAAAAAAACTGAAATATAAACACCATCAAACAGGAGGAAGAAAACCAACAGTAGAAAAATATTAAGAAAACAGAATGCAATGAATGATGGATTCAAAGAAAAGACTATGAATGGTTCTCCTATACCCAAAAAAGGGTGAAAACCATAATAGTTTCAAGAATTATTTCAAGAATCTGAAAAATATTGCTAAATTGGTCATTTACTTTTTGGTCACCAAATCTTCAAGAAACATCTCTGTTCCAATTTGATGGAGTAGCAAGCCATAGAAAATAAAAGAAAAAAGAACGTAAAAGACAAATAATACTGACTAAAGAATCAGCTTTTTTTGTTTGTTGGGGATTTTGGGTTTTTTTTTTTTTTTTGCCTTTAGGCTCCCAAGAAGAAAATACAAGCAGAACTAGAAAGCACTTTTTAAAAAGATGGGCCAAAATACAAGGGTAAAACAATATTGTGATAATTTAAAAAAAAAAATAATAGAAAGGAAGTAGATTTTTTTCTATATTCTAAGATGGTAGCACTTTTAAATTTCAGCCTGGTATTTAAAGCTGTAACTATGCATACACAACATGATGTAAGACAAATCTATTAATTCATTATATAAGATTTCTTTTTATATATGAAATTATGTCCTTGGAAGGTTGCAAAGTTTAGCTGGTTTATATTTTATTTAGTACTTATGATCCTAACAGCAGGCTGCCTTAGGACTCATTTCCACTTAATTCAGAAAAACAACATTCCTTATTCATGTACTGTCTGATCAAAGGCTTACATTTAGCACAACACACACAAAAAAAAGCATATTTTGAGTAGATTTCTTACAGCTAAATATGAAAGTGAGCCCAGCTCATAGAAAATTTATTAGTTCAGGTCATACCAGTTTTGCGATTTGTGCACGAAGTTGTCTTGCCAAATTTAAAGCATTCAAAATCAAAAAGAATAAAGGAATGGTATGATATGGATACATAATGGCATAAACACAGGCATAACAATAAATTAATAGAAAAAAACGTGACATGAGGCTTCTTTCCTTGAGTGGTTCACGTTTGCATTTATTTACATCGTTTGCATGCAGATTAAAAGCACTTTGGGCAGGATGGATTCCGGGCATTCGCGTGATTGCCTTGGTGCTGATGGCTCTTTGGGCCCAGCAGTCACAAGGCTGAGCAGACAGAGGGAAATGCCAATTACTCTGCCTTGAGTACTCTGGGCAGGCTGCTTGTACTTAGACAAGCCTGCGTGTCCCATCAGTCACCGCCTGCCAGGCACACAACTCAAGTTCTCCTTAAACCACTGGGGTAGAATAAGGTCAAGTCAATCACATCCAATTTCCAGGATGGCTTAAATACCTGGTACACCTCATACAGCCACTGACAAAACAAATAAATGGTCGGTGCACTTACAGAAATTATTGCCTCTTAAATTCTAATTCTCTTGAATTTCATGGGGTGGTCTACCTGACCTCTGATATCCTCTCAGGAGTTTTGCAATCAAGATGCCTCAGCTCCCAGCAGTGCTCGTTGTGGAGGGAAGGCAGAATACAATTGAAATGTTTCACAGTTAACCACCAAAACAAATTCTGGCTGAGCTTTTGTTCTTTTTGCTGTCCTGAAACCAAAAAGCAGATGCAGTTTTATCTAGTCAAAGACACAAGCAAAGAGGTTATTTTAAGGACCTGTGAACTGACAACGCTTCTGGACTAGAATTAATGTCATGGAGCTCAAGACAAGCACCATCCTGGCTTACAGTGTTCTAGTGCCAGCTTTATTTTTGTGGAAATACAAGTTTGTTATGCCTGACAAACTGAGTGCGACCAGGAACACTTCATTTGTTTTACTTCAGAGGAGACAGGCTCAAAAGCGTTCAATCTGGTATTGAATGAGTTTGGTTTGCTTAATTTCTTACTTCTGTTAAATACCTACCTGCCTACATGGACAGGAAAACAGCAACATGTGTGAAGTTTGAGGTTCACACATGACAAACAGGAAGAAAAATAAATAAATTCTTCCAACAATTTACATTTTAGATTTCATTGATGATAAAAGCAGTTATTTTCTCCATTGTAGTGTGTTTCCAACTTTCTGCTTATTAAATAACTATCTCTCCTAACAGCCTGCTGTCTACTTATCAAAAGCAAACATTTCCTTAGATGTAAGGAAACATCACTTAAAGCTATAAATTTTGACCAGAGATTCTTTACTCTGGGAATTTCTGTTCTTTCATCACTGTGAAAGAGATCCTGGCGCAGCTTAAACTACCTTTTTTTCCCAGCATTTTTCAAGAGAGAAATCTGAAGAAGCAGCAATTTGGATATAAATTATCATTTGTTCTTAGAGCTGGCCTGACAGGCCTTCCAAAATATTTGTCAGCAGATCCCCAACAGCAGGAGCTGGAGTAATCTGTCTTGTTCTTTAGTCGAAAAAATGGATCCTGCTATCCAGATCCATTTAGTCCTTGAAGGACTCTGCACATGCATTGATTCTTTGTCAGACTTTGCCTGGTTTTGACTCAGATTCCCTTTTTCCCATGCTCCGTGTATGTTACAGTATCAATTCTGTTAGTTCAGAAAGTCCATTCCACTCCTGCATGTTGTTAATTATTCCTTCCTTACACTTTGTCCAAGAAATAAGCAAGACAAAAAAATCCCAGGATCAACAAAGCTGTGGGTTTTTTCCTCTACAAAAGAGATGAATATTTAACTACCCCTTTAAGGTCTTATTAGAGAGAAAAAGAGGATTTCTGAGCAACAATAATGGAGTTTATACCCGATTTTTGAGAAAACATTTATCTACACGAGTTGTCTCCAAATTGGCATTTCTGGCATTTCCTCTGGACAAGACAATTTCTTTCTCAGGCTTCAGTCCTTGACATGTGTTAATCACAACCCAGGACTGTCAAGTGTTGCTTCAGCATCCCTTGGCCACCACACACGTGGCCCAGCAGCCACACAGATGGGCTGGGCTGCCACTGCTCCATGTGCCCCAACACTGCAACCCCAACACCACGGGCATCCAGTGCCTTGTCCAAGATTCCCTTTTTATTTCCTCCCCATTATTTTCTCCACACATTTTATTGGATATATACTTTCTCTAGCTGTGTGACCCTGAAGTTGTGCTCCCTCAGGCATCTTCCCTAGTTTTGAATCAAGTTTTTAGATTTGCTTCTCCTTCCTATGTTTTATTATTCCGCTGATTTCACATGCTAACTGAAAACGGAATTAACTTTCTGGTTTGCTTTCTCAGTGAGGCAAATTGAATTTGTTACCTTCACCACAAATTAATACAATACAGCTTGGAAAAAAATATTTTATATATACTTGGAAAACTTGCAACACACTTCAAGTCACTAGCTGGCAAATGAATAATTCAGATTCAATTACTCAGTGACAGAGTCACTATACAAACTCAAAAAAAATTAATTGTTTGTTTCTTAGTGTGAAGGAAGATAGTCCCCTATATTCAGCATCTGAAATAGCGTAGTGAGGAGATAGAGGAACAGAAAGTTTAGTAACAACAAGAGGAAAAAAACCAACGTTTTCTTTCACAGTTGTGGGTTCCTGGCATTAAAGCTGAACAAAGTTTAAGCTGTGGATGAACTGATGATTTTACCTGCAGAGTAGCAATTTCATTTGCTCCTCACCCACAGAAAAGACAGCTCTTAAAAGAGGGTGGTTTTTCTAAAATAACTGTGACAAAGCAAGCAAATTAACAATCAATTTCATAAATGAGCATATCTTTGGCAAGGGATTGGTCTGGCAACTTTTGGGAAAAAAATGGAGACCACAGCAGGCCAGAGACCTCAAACAGATATTACTTTCATTAAAACTGCTAAAAAAACCCCAAATACAACAACAACAAAATAACAAATAAACCAGTTTGAATCTAAGCATTTACACTTCAGTCTGTCAAGAGAGGAAGGAAAGTTTGTGTTTGTCCTTTGAATAAGAAAGGAAGTTGATACAGAAGTCACTGGAAAATGGGCAGTCAGTTTGAAGAAGAGTTACTAAATCCTTTAAGTTCTTCAAGAATGGACACAATCTCATGTTTTCATATTAAATTTGCTTTGCACTTGACTAGTGAAAAGATGCAAGATTAAAACATTAACATTAGGTACTAAGTAGACAAGAAGAAGGGTCAAAGTTTCTTTTAAGTCCAAAAAAGTAACTTGAGTTACTGTCTTATTTAATTTTTAAGAGAGAGATAAGACTTAGCACAGGTACAGGGACAAAGATAAGGCAGTGACACATTTACATCTATACAGTGATAAGCCTACCCATGCTCCAGAAGTGCAGAAATGATCACTATTTGTTACCACACAGTGCTGAGTATTGAGGCAAACACACTTGCATTTACCCCATGGAACTCATTTATCCATTTAGAAAGGCTTGCATTTCCATTTGAGGGGATTTATTTCCTTTTTTTTAAACGAAACACACACATATATATATTTATATATTCTTTGCTTCACTCCAAGAAAGGTTCCCTTGCTATGGGAAAAGCTCATCCTAACCCAACAACAGAAAAATTTTAACCAAGTACTTGAAATTACTTATGGGACAGAAAAGAGTGATGACATGTACAT